>JAJIBD010001121.1:0-215000 GCA_021461705.1 Cryptotis parvus | reverse complement strand
CTCCATTTGCACATTTGAAAATGCAGTGTTTACTGCAGTGCAGATCAGCCACTTTATTATAAGTACTTGCTCAGACAAATTAAATGATTCAGTATAGTAGCTCTGAAAATTCTAATTTCCATGTGTGGAATCATATTTATCGTCACCCAAATTCAAAGACGCAAAATAGCACATTTACATTAGTAACTTATTCATAACATTCCCTTTCTACCTTGTTTGTTTGTTTTATTGTTAGACACCAACTCAAATCCCATCTGTAGGATGACACATGCAAAAGGCTGATATTTAAATATTAGGGCCGTGATGAGTCAAAGCAATGAGGCAAATCTAGTATTGAATTTGTGTTCTGTATTTCCCAGATGCTTCATAGAAATAAATAGGGATTGTCAGATATTTCACTAAGGTTTTGGCTACCTACATAAGTATTTCTAAGCTCATAGTATTGACCCAAAGGGTAGAATTGGGTCTTACTAGAGTTTTGCTTCATGATTATGAAACTTTTTGCAACTTTTTTGTTCTCTGTAGGTTTCCCGTCAGAAGGGAAAGGAACATTTTCACAATCAGAGTCTCTTTAAGAATGACCTCCTTGGGGCCGGAGTGATAGTCCAGCGGGTGGGGCGTTTGCCTTGCATGCGGCCGGATCTGGGTTCGATTCCCGGCATCCCATATGGTCCCCCGAGCACCGCCAAGAGTGATTCCTGAATGCAGAGCCAGGAGAAACCCCTGAGCATTGCCGGGTGTGACCCAAAAAAGAAAAACAAAACAAACAAAAAAAAAGAATGACCTCTTTGGGCCAGAGGAGTATGCTCTTGCTTGCATGTAGCTGACCTGGATTTGATCCCCAGCACAGTCTAAGGTCCAAGCGTTGCTGAAAACATCCCTGAACATACACAGCCAGGATCAAGTTTTGAGTACAATTTGGTGTGGTCCCAAAATAAAACAAAACAAGCAAGAGTAATTGTCTCTTTGCTTCAAAGAAGATCTTTGGTAACTGATGGCAAAAAATGAATTATCTTAAAACATTTTTTGATTCCATTTTGGCGGGGAAAATATAATCTTAAGCCCTGAAACATGTAAAATTTACGCTCCAAGGAGAAAAATATGAAAAAGCAAAATTGCCATCAACTAAAGAACTAAGCAATAATATTATTTCCCTAATCCTAAAGAATTACCACTACCTTTGAAAAATTGAGAAGATATTTTGGCAGATATTTTTGTCTCTAAATGTGTATTCCATCTTTCTTCTAGGCTTTCTGACTCAGCAGGTATGTAACTATTGGTGGCCTGCTACTCCACCCACAAATCTTCCTGCCCTTCCAGTTGCCTTATGGTTCCCTCGGCTGGCTCAACTTAAATTCAGCCCTGCATGCAGAGTTACCCAGAGAACCACCTTCTTTCTCGCTGATAATTAAAGAAGACTTTTAAGTTTTATCCTTAGAAAGTCAACATCTCTACATCACAACATGTGCTCTAGGACTTTTGGGGACTCTCTCCCTTCCTCCTCCCCTAAACTTACTTTCTCTTTCTGTCTTAGCACCTTTTCTCTCTCTCTCTCTCCCTCCCCGGGTCCTTTCCCTCTATCATTTAGATAAGTATGTTAAAATATAGACAAGTGCAGAATACTGAATTATATATGATATGCCACATGTATCATATTTCTACTATGAAGAAATAAGTATCTCTTTGATATTCATATTTACTTTCAGTTTGTGTGTGTGTTTTAAATAACTGAACTCAAGTTCCCTTTTAACATATTTTGTGTTTTCCTTAACCCTTCATTCTTTATGAATTTGGGTATTTTGCTCCAGTCTATTGTTTGTATTTTTGAATACATATATATATATATATATATATATATATATATCCATTACCCATATGTACTATGAGTTTATGTTTGTGTATTTAAAATTTTCCTTCTTGTTTTTATATAATATTATTTATGAAAATTATCTGTATTGATGTATATGAAGCTGAATTATTTCTTTTAGAAATGCAGAAAATTCTTATCTGGGCATTTCATAGAACCATTCCCTTTTCGAGGTGACTTTTTGAGTTATGTTCAAATATCAAACAAAGCCTTTTATTGTATGTGTATGTTTCTTGAGCCCGTATATCTCACAAGAATAATCACTATACTCGATAATATATCTAGTTTTAGTTTTGATAAACGTAAGAAAACTGATTAGTAGAATGAAATACGAATTCATGATTTTATCAGAAGTAAGCTAGAACATTATGCTTTTTTCCTCTTTGTATTTTGGATTGATAATACTGTTTCTTTTCTTCTGTTCATTACCTATTAAGATTGTTTCTTCAAAATGACACTTTACTTCTGTGTGTTCATTTTTCTTGGGTTAGAAGTTCTGCACATATTTTGGCTGTCTAACATCTGAATGTTAAGAAATTTCCAGGTGGTCTGTTCTGAAAAAAAAAAATTTGCTGCTAATTCCAGGTGGTCTGTTCTGATGAAAAAAAAATCATTTCTTCAGATAATCAGTAAAATAAAGTGTTAAAATTCCTTTTTTAATTTTTAAATTTTATTATAACTCCGTGAGATAGACATTTACAAAACTGTTCATGATTGGTTTTCAGTCACACTCTGTTGCAGCACCCATCCCTCCTTCTGTGCACATTTCCCACCACCAATGTCCCCAGATTCCCTTTCTCCTTCCCCAGCATGCATCTATACCAGGCACTTTTCCTCTTCTCTCTCGCTCTCTCTCTCTCCTCTCTCCCTTCTCTTACACATTGTGGCTTGCCATACATACATACATTTAGACGTTATCATGCATATCCCTTTGCCCACATTCAATGCTCAGTTCTAGTCTGGTATTTCATTTTCCAACAATTAGTAGAACACTGACTGGTATATATTTATATCCTACAAATGAATGCAGTTATTCCATATCTGTCCTTTTCCTCTGACTTTTTTCACTCAGCATGATAATCTCCATGTCCATTCATTTGTAGGCAAATTTCAAGACATTGATTTTCCTGACAGCTGCATAGTGTTCTATTATGTAGATATACCATAGTTTCTTTATCCAGTCTTCTGTTCTCGGGCACTCATGTATTTTGTGAATTTTGTTGCTTTTTTTTCTTGCCTACCATAATGTAGGCAAGAAAGTCAACATTGGGCCCATTTTGTTCAATTCTGTAGAATACAGTGCCTGACACTTTAATATAAAATCAATATTTATTGCTAAATGCGGACAGGTTTTAATGACTGCACTGGGTAGGATATAGACTAGATATATTAAATAAATGGAATTATTTTTAAGAATTTCTAGGGAACAAATGAATAATTATAATTATCTTGCTTTTATTTCAAAGACGGTCATTTGAAAGAAATTCACAAGGACAGGTCAGAATAGAGAGGAGCCAACCTGCTCGACCCTTATTACACTGGCATTGAGTGGTTAATGTGCAGTGAACTCTCTGGCCTCCTGTTGCTTCTCTGCTTTGAGTTATCACTGAAAGTAAGGTGGAACATGAGGTTCTCACTTTTCCTGAATAACTAAATTATGCAAAGAAGGAGGTGCTTGGGATTTCATCCTCAGTGAAACAAATATTCTTGATAAATGTACTCTCTTAATATTATATCTGTTTGACAGAAGAAGGGAAGTAAGACAACAAAATTGAGCAATCATATAAGTAACAGAGATGATCATCACATTATCATTGTATCACTATCTTCCCGTTTATCTTCGATTTGCTCAAGCGGTCACCAGTAACATCTCCACATGACCTGTCTCATGCAAGTAGAGACCAAGGGAACCTGCTTGCTCCAGGAATATAAAGAGCCTCAAACCAATCAGGTCATGGGAATGAGGTCTATAATTGTTACTGGTATCTGGCATGTCAAATACAACACGGGTAGCTTGCCAGGCTCTGCCCTGCAGGTAGCATATTCTTGTAGTCATCTCAAAATCCAGCATTTATTGATGAACCACACGGCCGCAAGCAGCTGTGCGAGCCGCTGTAATAGGCTGGTCTGCTGGGTGGAGTTCTGATGAGGAGGAAGTCCGGATGTGGAAAATGGAGGTCCTCATGGAGTGGGGGCCGTCTGGCTTGTTGTGAGGCTCTGCTGGGATGGCGGGCCAGGGCTAGAACCTGCCATCCCTCCCGGGCACCTCATGAGCAGCTGGGCACAATGAGAGCCAGAAGCAGCTCTGCCCCATGTCTGTCACATTATTGTGATTCAAACTCAGGAGGCCTATAACCCTAAACATCATGCTCTTTCCACTGTCATCTTCCCTACAAATGTCCGGATGCAATCAGTTTCAAAGGAAAGAAAGTAAATTGATCTAAAAATTATTTTTCAGACAAATGATTTGGCTTAGTCCATCATAAAACAAGAGACATACTTCTCGGGGCCGGAGCGATGGTCCAGAGGGTAGGGTGTTTGCCTTTTGGCGTGGCCGGCCTGTGCCGGCCGGGTTCGATTCCCAGCATCCCATATGGTCTCCCGAGCACTGCCAGGTGTAATTTCTAAAGGCAGAGCCAGGAGAAACCCCTGAGCATTGCCGGGTGTGACCCAAAAAGAAAAAAAAAAGAAGAGACATGCTTCTATCTCTGACTCATATCTTTTGTAAAATGAAAAATCCCAGTTGTAGGAATGCCTAATTTCTGAGGAGGGTAGTTACACCACTAGGGATCAGAACTGAGAAGATGAAGTGTCAAGACACTGTTCTGCCGCTTACTTTATGTGTTTTGATTCAGTCACTTAAACCTCTCTTGAGTATTGGAGAGTTAAGAAACTTACTTTGCATCCTGTCATGTCTGGTTCAAACCCACAACACACATATGATACCCCTGAGTCAAACCAGGGGTTACTCCTAAGCAAAGTTAGGAATGGCCTCTGAGTACCATCAGTATGCCCAGAACCAAAACTTAAAACTGAACAAAAAGTATTATCCACTCCTGAATGAAACCTTCCTTGTACAGAGTAATCAGACCTAAAGAAACCATATACATGTCTTTATTCCATCATTTTCTACAATATCAGTGCTATGTGCTCAGTATTCTTGCTAAATATTTATAGTAAAATTGTGCTTCAAAGTCATCCAGAGCAGAACTCATGTAAATTTCTTGTTTATGCCATAGGTATCCCAGGACTACCTGACTGCCCAGATCATCTAGAAAAGCTGTGAATATCCTGTCATTGAGCATTCTGAGAAGATAATAGTAGTCCAAAAGGTAATATTTCTTAGGTTTAAAACTATTCCCAAAATGTTGCTATACCAGCCTGCTGTGGGATCTTTCTATTAGTGTAACTTCTTTGTACATATAAAATGGAATTTTTTAAATGTAAGATTTTAGGGCTCAATTCCCTTGACAAATTTACATTCTCTCAACTTCTATTTGTAGGTACCATTTTAAAATTGGGGTATAAATATTATGTCAGTTAAACAAAGGAATGATGACTTCATTTTTAAAGAAAGCATTATCTTTACTTTCTATGAAATGTAGCTCAGCTGTTATCTGATTGACACACTATTATATTATTCGCCCCCCCACCAGATAGTTACACATATTTAATAATTTTATGTATAAAAAGGTTAAACAATTACAAAGTCAGATTGTTATGCTTTCATGTTTTGAATGATCATGGAATTTAAATGAAATTTTGGGGAGGAGGAGAAGGAAAGGGAGGAGGAGCAAGAGGAGGAGGAAAGCTGCTGATGCTTCTGTATGACATGTGTCTCCTATAGTGGCATGGGATTGTTCCCTGTCAGAGGAAGTCTTAGTGGCATATGTTGGGATAACGAAGAGTAAATATTATAAAAAGATTTGAAAACATGGGCAAAATAACAACTTGTCTTTATATGTCTTTGAATTACTTTGCTGGAAAAGTTGAATACACTTAAAATATAGCAATAACAGAAGAGAACTGTACAAATGTGGCAAAGTTTCCCTGTCACTTAAGAAGACTGTGTTCATTGAACTCCTCATTGAAACTCCTGTCATTTTCCATCGTCACTTCTCTTCTTTACATCTTTACTCCCTGAACAGGCTCTCCCATTCCAAGGTCTCTAAATCTCTCAATTTAGCATGTGTAATAATTATCAAATAGCTTCAGGCCAAAACACAGAGATACTTATTCATTTACTTGCCTCCAATTAAAAGCAAGATTCTACTTGTATGTGTAAATACTTACTCTTGGGCTAGGCCTTATTCTCTCTCATTCCACAGTATTTGGGGACCTTATGGGATTTTGGGAAATTTGGTGAAAAGATGATCAGAATTACTCCTAAAACATACAGTTTCCTGAAACATTGTTGCACTTTCTAGAGGTAGCCACTGGATAAAGTGGGTGTATGAAGCAGGCATCTGTTTTTTAGTATCTCTGAATTTTCTATGTGTAATTATCTCTGTATAGGAAGTGTTGACCTCTTTACTCTGAGTATGCATGGAATTTTTTTCATCTTTGTGTTATTGTTTTGGTTATAGTTTCTAAACCAGGAGCAAATACCCTTTTAATGTAAAATGTATTGATATGTAAAGTAAATATCTAAAAGAGCGGCATCTTAATATTAGTAATTAGTTATAGAAGACTTATAGACTGTAATTTCTAATATCAAGATGAAGAATCTTGACTAATTCTCCATACTTAAATGAATTCTCTTTTCTATTCTGATTGGAAAGAACATATACATCATTTCTTCACACTTCGATATATTCACCTCCTGAAAAGAATGACTCTTATTTCTGTATTTGTGCTCTGTGAAGTCAGTTCATTGTACCATTCTGAACTCTTAATTTCTTCCTATGTTGAATAGGCTAATTATAGTAACTACCTTATAGAATTATCACATTAAAGATTAATTTAAGTGTCCAAAGTGATAGTACAGCAAGTAGAACATTTGCTTTGCATGTGGCCAACTGGGGTTGATCCCCAGCATCCCATGTTGTCTCTTGAACCTGCCAGGGCTGATCCCTGAGTACAGAAATATGAGTAAGTCCTGAACACATCCAGGTATGCCCCCTTCAATAAACCAACAAACAAAATGATTAAAGATTATCTTTATGCCTGGCATGCATAAGTTTCAATAAACAGTAATCACAGGTATTATTATTAGAAATGTGTTCTTGCCAGCTCTGTGTTCAAATTTAAAGTAATTATTTCTAGTATTCTGTTTCTATTAAGAAATTATTTATGACAGCTTCAATTAGGCAGGATATAGAGGTAATAGATAACCTCCAAATAAAGTAAAATGCATTATATATGGCATTCTTGATAGTCATGATCATGTATAAGCCTTATTGCTTTGATATTAAGTACTGCCAGTCTTAAGTACTTAATATTAAGTACTATTAACTTGATATTAAGTACATACCAGTAAGATATGATTGATGTTTTATCATGTTATTATTTAACTTATGACTGTGTTTTCATTTCAAATATTTTATGTACTCAGTAAAATGATCTAGGAAGCACCAAGGATGACAATTTAAAACCAAAACCAAAAAAACTATATAAATTTCAGTATTTTGAGGTATTTCAAACTAGATATATTTCAGTATTTTATTATTTCACTAACAAATTTCAGTATTTTGAGGAAAGGAACCAAAATGAAAGGGAATGTTTCCTGAATATTTTTAGTTGTATCTGTTTCTAATTTAGCTAGGTAAACACTATTGAACCTGACATTCTCAGAGATAACAATTCTGGCTGCAGTAAAATTAAAGTCTGGTTGCAGGGGAATGATGGTGTTATAGTACCTGGAGGCATTAGAGAATGGAAGTAAGCAGGGAGATTCTGTAGGTGGTAGGCTTCAAAATTTAGAACCACGACACATGTAAAGAGTAGCTTCCTCACTGTGTAACCTTTAGACTAAATGTAGGCACTTGGGTTAAAGACACTTGGGTGGGAAATTTTAATTAAAAAACCCATAGATATTTTGGTTTCAAGACCCAAAGACTGATGTTCAGATTAACCACAGGCACTGAAAATGAAGCTAGACTCCTGGAAAGGAGACAGGCATAGAGGGATGCTCCCAATTTTCTGTACAAATATTAACTAAATTTTCCACCAACCACTTATGGAGCAGGCAAAAGCTAGCATAATAAAAGATAAAGAAAATCTATGGTGCTATCCGAGATAATATCTAATTTTTGGGTAAGCATGATAGTTGTCCACCAAAAGGCATGAATGAGTGCTCTCGAAATATTTTAATGATTTTCAGGGCCTTCACTCCATAGAAATACATGATATAACCCCAAATTACATAATATATAAAAATTATAAAAGATAAACATATTCTTAATGTAAAAAATATGCCTGATTCCAAGATGACCCAGATGTGAGAGTTAACAAAGATTTTAAAGCAGTTACTGAAATATAACTTAATGAAGAACAGGACAAACTATATTTACTAAAAACAAAGCCTTAGTAAAATGAAACTTTAAAAATGTACCAAAGGAAAAGGCTGAAAGATACAACACTTGAAATTAAAATTCTCTGAGGGGAGGGCCGAAGGGATAGCCCAGCGGGTAGGGCGTTTGCCTTGCGAGACTGGCCCATGCAGGCCCAGGTACAATCCCCGGCATCCCATATGGTCCCCCAAGCACCGCCAGGAATAATTCCTGAGTGCAGAGCCAGGAGAAACTCCTGAGCATTGTCGGGTGTTACCCAAAAAGCAAAAAAAAAAAAAAAATTCTCTGAGGGGGCTTATACCATTTTAAAGTAACAGAGGAAAGACTTAGTGAACCTGAAGATGGATCAAAAGAGGAGTTTTTCCTAAACAATAGAGAGCAAAAAAAGATAAAGAAAAACTAAATAGAAATAATGAATAGTCTTAGGGATTCATGTAAAAGTATAAAATCTAAAATGTGTAATTAGAGTTTCAGAAGGAAGGATAAAGGAAATAGGAGAGAAAAAAATTTTGACAATATAATGGTGTGATGGTTCAAACTGTTCAATTTAGTAAAACAAATAGATCAAGAAACTTAACAGAACAAAACTGGGATAAGTTAAAAAGAAAGCCATGCTATCAGCTCATCATATTTAACTGCTGGACACCAACAATAAAGAGGAAATCTTGATAGGAGACAGAGAAAAATGGCACATTACTCTCTTTCCAGGGAACAATGCTTTAAATGACCACTGATTTCTCATCAGATGCTATAAAGGCCAGAAAGAGTAAAATTACATTTTTACAGTAAAGATAAAAGAAAATCTTTTCAACCCAGAAATCTATGTATAGTGAAAATATTCTCCTAGAATAAAGGCAAATTAAAGACATCTTCATAGTAAGTAAGCTATGAGAATTCATTGCCAGCAGATATATAATGCAAGAAATGTTAGAGGAAGTGGGTCAAGTTGATGTGAGATTATGCCAGATGGAATCTTAAATCTTCAATAAGGACTGAAGAATCTCAGAGATTTTACATATGAGGTTAAAATATATATATAATAAAATTTTATATTATTATTTTAAAGTAATTTAGAGCCTTTTAAAGAAAATACCTTTAACACTCCCTTATTTTGTTTATATTTTGTGTAGATGTCGTTCATGAGACAATTATAGCACAAAAAATGAAGCAGGTGGTAAATTGACTTAAATAATTCCAAGGTTTTAAAATGTTACATGAAGTAGCATTAAATTAATTCTAAATGAGCTGTGAAAGCCAACAAACGACCACAAAAATATTCACTATATAAATTAAAATACAGTCTTAATTATATTAGGTGATTATGTTAATTATTTTAAGTCTATATGGTATTCTATATTTAAGCACTATATCAAATTGTAATGGGCTATAGGCTTTAATTTAAAGGCAGAGTTTATCAGAATGGATATTAAAAATCAAGTGCAACCTTTTCTGTTAAAACATAACCTCAAAATACAAGTTACAGGTAAATTTAAAATAAAGTGATTTTTAATATGATTTTTTAGTCACACCCAGTGATGCTCAGGGGTTTATCCTGACTTAGGAGCTTTTCCTGGCAGTGCTTGGGGGGACCATATAGTATACTGGGGATCAAGCCCAGGTCAGCCTCACACAAGTACTCTACCCATTCTTCTATAACTCTGGCCCCCAAGTGATATTTCTGTTTTTGAGTCTAAAGGTTTTTAGAACTATGTCTATTGTGGGTCAACAAACATAGGGAGCCTTTTTTGCTTCAAGCTATTAGCCATTTAATTAAATCATGAAAGTAAAGTTCAACAAGAAAACCAAAAATCCAAAGAGTATATAGTTCAAGAACATTGATGGCTGCATAACTGACTGCTTATGTTTTTACACACTGTTCTTGCATTCTGTAGACTGTTTCCTCTATTTAATGCATTTTATATCTATAAGTATTTTCCATAGTCCCTGGAATTAAGCTGAGCACTCTCAAAGTTCATACTCCAGAGTTCATATTTTATTTGTGTGCAGAAAAATAGCTATTCAATTCATTCTTTTGGTGCCCTCACCATTGCTAGTTGTTAAATGTTTTGACTATCACCCTTGTTATTAATAGTTATGTAAGTTAGAAATGTGTTTCCCCCTTTGGTAGTGAAAGGCGTTGTGGCTCCAAGTGCTGTGTGTTCTCAATCTCAAATATAACTGGTGAATGAGCTTCTTCCACTGCACTTCTTTATTTTTTTCTGAGAAAATATGATCGGTCCATTGTAAAAGTTTACATCGGAGGATCTCCAGGACCTTTCTGTGTTTTATTAATAACCAATCAACATCTTAGTGTATGTTTCTTTTTAATTTTTTTAATATTTTATTATATGACCACGAGATATACAATTACAAAGATGTTCATGTTCGGGTTTCAGTCATACAGTGTTCCAGCACCCATCCCCCATCAGAGCCCATTTCCCACCACCAATAACCCCGTTTCCTCCCCCTCCCCCTAGCTTGCCTCTATGGCTCTTTCTTTTAATAGTGTGCACTGCGATATATGCGTTTAGAGGTTATCCGGTGTATCTTTTAGCCAATATTCAATGCTCAGTTCTAGGCTGGTTTTATCATTTTCGATGATTATTAGCACACTGTTCCCTTCTCTGTCTTACCTAACCTCTGATTCCCACAAACTTGTGGCAGATTCTACCTTTGACAAGACCTTCTGATTCATGTTTTGCCTGACCTTGGATATTGGTATCATAATATATATGTATATATATATATATATATATATATTTATGACATGCAAATAAATGCAGTCATTCTATATCTCTTTTTCTTCTGGCTAATTTCACTAAACAGTCTCTCCATGTCCATCCACTTATAGGCAAATTTCATGACTTCATTTTTCCTAACAGGTGCACAATATTCCATTGTGTAGATGTACCAAAGTTTCTTTATCCAGTCATCAGTTCTTGGGCACTCTGGTTGTTTCCAGATTCTGGCTATTGTGAATAGTGCTGCTACGAAGAAAAAAAAGTGCAGATGGTGTTTCTGCTGTGTGTTTTTGGCTTCCCAGGGTATATTCCCAGGAGTGGTATGGCTGGGTCAAAAGGGAGCTCAATTTCTAGTCTTTGGAGGAATGTCCATATTGTTTTCCAAAAAGGCGGTAACAGTCGACATTCCCACTAACAATGGATGAGAGTCCCTTTCTCCCCGCATCCATGCCAGCATTTGTTATGCTTGCCCTTTTGGATATGTGCCAGCCTCTGTGGTGTGAGATGATATCTCATTGTTGTTTTGATTCGCATCTCTCTGATTAGTGATGATGAGCATTATTTCATATTCCTTTTGGCCATTCAATTTCTTTCTTGTTGAAGTTTCTGTTCATTTCTTCTCCCCATTTTTTGATGGGGTTGGCTGTTTTCTTCTTACAAAGTTCTACCAGTGTCCTGGTTTCATTCTTGGGCAGGTCTCTTGCTTTTCTTGCTTCTCCAATATGCTTAGTTCCTACTGTCCCTGGAGCTGCGATGCTCCAGACCAACCCCAGTATCTGCTGACTTCAAACTGGGGGGCACCGAGGCTGGGGTGTGCGGTGCAGCTCTTCGCCTGTGAAACCAGGTTCAGCTCCTGCTCAGAAGCCCCAAAGTCATGAGACTAGATGGGCGTAAGTGCCCTTCCGACACTAACACAGTTACAGGGCTGTGACTGGTCCTGTGGGCCTCCTCTTCCTCTGGTTACTTCTGACTCTACTTTTCCATACCTTCCATAAGTTGGCTCCAGCTTGCATCTGTCTGTTGGTTGAATTTCCTTTAGTATTGGATTCTGAAGTAATGGATTCTGGAGATGACATTCTGTGTTTTTACATGAAGCAGATTTTTTTAATTAAACCTTTTATTATACCACCGTGAGATATACAATTACAACGTTGTTCATGTTTGGAGGTTTTGGTCACATAGTGTTCCAGCACCCCCCTCTACCAGTGCCCTTTTCCCACCACCGATGTCCCCCATTCCTTCCCCCTCCCATAGCCTGCCTCCATGGCAGGTTCTTTATCTCTTTTCTCTCTCCCTCTCTCTTTTTTCCTTCTCTTACATATTGTGGGTTGGAACACATACACTTAGAGGCCATCATGTGCATTTTTGCCTGTATTTAATGCTCAGTTAGTTCTAGGTTGGCATTAGCCCTTTC
Source organism: Cryptotis parvus (assembly GCA_021461705.1). NCBI lineage: Eukaryota > Metazoa > Chordata > Mammalia > Eulipotyphla > Soricidae > Cryptotis > Cryptotis parvus. The sequence continues at coordinate 202,466 of JAJIBD010001121.1, read as the reverse complement.
AACATTTATTCGCACATGATCCCTTCTCTATCTTACCTAACCTCTGACTCCCACACGTTTGTGGTAATTTCCACTTTTGGTAAGACATCCTGGTCCACATTTCACCTGATATTGGATTTTGGTATAATAATATGTATATATATATATATATATATATACATGCAAATAAATGCAGTCATTCTATCTCTCTTTCCTTCTGACTCAATTCACTCAACATTTCTACAATCACTGATAGTAAAACATGGAAAACTCAGTATTTCACATAGAACCAAACCTATGTTTTTCCCTATTCTTTTTTTAACACTAGTGTATAAAAGGTAAAACATACACTTTAAAACTTTGGCCGGCGATAGTACAGCAAGTAGGGCATTTGTCTTGCAAGCAGCCAACCAGTGATTGATTCCCGGCAAACCATATGGTCCCCCAAGCACCTCCAGGCGTAATTCCTGAGTATAGAGCCAGGAGTAACTCCTAAACATTGCTGGGTGTGACCCAAAATTCAAAAAAAAATTTAAAACAATTTTAATAAAAACTTCATTCAAATACATTTTTCTTTTGTGTTCTTTGACATTGACCCCAGAGCCTCACACTTCCAAGTGAATTCACTACCACTGAACTACATCCCTCTCCATGAGTATGCTTTTTTATAGAGTTCTGTATTTCTAGTGTACATGTTTACAATATGATTTAGAAATTGTAGTCAACTTTTACTAATTTGACATGAAAGAAGACAAATACAGGACAGAATTTTGCATCATTACATGAAGTTAAGATGGAGAAGTGATTTCTAAAAAGTTGCTTAGGAATCCATACATTTTATTACTTCTGATCAATAGAACTGAATTTATAGCTTTTTATGTTTGGGGATTTGGAGATGTGCTTAGGGGAGCACTTGGAAGGAGGGATTGAACCCAGAGATCAATAAATGAAAGACAAGAATTCCAGTCCCTTAAATCATTCACTGGCCCTTTTTCTGTTTCTTGAAGTGTCAGAATTTCAGACCTTTCAAATGTTACTATGTATCACATACTACATTGGATGATGTTTCTAACATTCTTTTAAAAAATACTTTTTTAAAATTCTTTATTTCAAAATTTTTTACAAGCAATAGAAAACAGTTTAATATTCTTACTATCAATAAAATAAAAAAATTCAAAAAACTTATATGATTTATAAGCTTCCCTATTTTGCATGTTTTACAGAACTTTAGTCATAGCACCTAAATTTCAGAACTTGACAGGCTTAAGTGAGATAACATTGGTTTATGCACGTTAGTTTACTGATACATACCTTCAGTAAAATTTCCTGATAGAAATCTCAGGAGAATAAAACTTAATCATTAAAATACCATATCTCTTAGTTTGTGTGAGTCATCTACTATATACTTATTTAAGTAACCCTATATTGTCAGCAACTGTGAGAAGCATTTTGCATCTTCATGTAAAGTTGGTATTATTGCTCACATACATTCATAAATTAGGAAACTGCGCCCCAGAGAAGCTAATCTTGACTAAGGTCACATCTTAGGGTTCTGATTATACTTTGAAGCCCTATATCTCTATCAATATAGGCTGTCTCCCCACCACCCCCCATATACATTGCATCTTAGCTACTGAAGATTGAGTGAAAGTAGTTTTGTTTCTTTTCAACAATCATTTAATTTTATAAAACAGTCATGGTATTGGATTAGAATTTATGTAATAGATCATCAATAGAGTCATGTCTAAGAAGATATTATGTAATATGTAGAAACATCAGAGAACATTTAAATACCTGTAGTTAATGCTTGTGCTTTGTTGAGTTTTGTGTGTGGGAGGAGGATCAACCTGCCGTACTTGAGTTACTCTCAGCTTGGTTCTAGGGCTCATTCCCAGTAGTCGTCCATACAGTGTCAGGGATCAGGGCTGAGCTACCTTCATGCAAAGTATGAACTTCAACACCTCGCCATGCCCCCCACAGCTATTTTTCCAGCCCATTGTGCTTTGGTTTTCCAAAGCAGCTTCTTCATCAAGTCTTGAGGACTTGAAGAATGACAGAGAATAAGGTCACCCTGGGATCACTAGTGACAGTTTTGCCAATAGTCTAAGTGTGTTCCTCAACTGTAAAGCTTATTTAATGAAGAGACCCAAATAAAAACCCTTCTTACTAATGTGCAATGCTCTCTTGTCAGCTTGAAATGAGAAACTGTGAGCTGCCGATTACATGCATACAATATATGCTCATTAAATCACACACCATGGGGTTTCTTCAGATTGTCAAACTGTTTAATTGAAAAAAAATGTGTAGTGTCACTCTTATGGTAAGGAGGCAGGAATCAGATGACTGGAGAGCTTACTCTTAATATTTTTGAGTTAGCTTTTAACTGCAGTCGGAAATTGTCTCATATTATGGTTTGATTAAAGGATTATTCCTAACTACATATTCTTGGATTTTGTTTATAACTCAAACATTGTAATTATAATGTAGTTTATTTTATAATAGAGCTACTAAATCATTCTGCCAGCAAATGCAAACTAAAGTGACGGGTTCAGTTTTTGGTGTGCTGTCACTATAGGGTCCACTTGGACATGTTGGATTCTAAACAAAGAGTAAATAAAAGATGGGGATCAGATTATAATTTTGTTAAACCACTGCTGAAGTATTTCCACTTTACAAACTTTAGGCTCTATGAGTGGGTGCAGTGATCCTTGAGCACAGAGCCAGGAGTAAACCTGCTGAGTGTGGCCCTCAAACCATTCAAACAAACAAACAAAACAAAATGTCCAGATCCCAGCCCATACTATATAAAACAGAATCTCTGTGGGTCACTTCATAAAAGTGATTCTACCTTGAGCCAGAGTTGAAAGACTAGGCCTAAAATCACTGAAATTATCCAGGATTTCAAGTCAGAACTAAAATCAGCATTTGTTATCTTTAATTTTACCCACGTCGATCTGTTTCTTAGATGTTTAATTTTCAGAATGTTAAAACTGCTTTCTGGGCTCCTGTTAGATATAGTAATTGAGATTCTTTGGAAATGTGACTTGGCAGTTTTGGTCTAAACAATTGTGTATGACAATTTGAAAATTAACTAAAGCAAGATGATCTTTACAGGTGAAATTTAGTGGAAAGAACACAACTAATTTTTAAATTGGGGCCGACTTTTAAAAAGCAATTGAGATTTTGATACTGTCATTTTGGCTAACTTGAATCTAATATCATCAGCTTTATTTTATTTTGAGGAAATTCCCCTCATCTGCACTATTTAGTACCACATGATATACTGGAGTGCTCACATGTTCTAAAGCTTCTTTAACCTTTAACTTGTGATTTGATACAAGCATTTTTAAAGGGCCTCCAAAAATTAAAAATTTTATTAAAATTTAGTCATAAAATTATATAGTTAATAAAAATCAAAATGAAGTATTATGGTATTATTTATTACTAAATTTAATAAGTTTTAAAAATTGAGATTTAGAGATATTTTACAAAAATTTTAGCTTATATGTCTAGAATTTTAAGAAACGCATCATAAATATAATAATTTTTGCCTACTTTAAAATTAAATAAACCAAATTGTTATATAAGCAAATAATTTAAGATACATAATTACAAAAATAATTTCAAATATTTCACACCTGGGACCAGAGAGATATCTCAAAAAGTGCTGTAGCACTTTCTTTACATGTGGGAGGCCCAGGATTGATTCCTAGTACCACATGGTTCCCTGAGCGCTGCCAGGAATAACCCTTAAGCACTTCCCAAAATGCTCAAAGAGAGAAAAAAATTATTATGCCTGGCAGTTGTTTGATAGATTATATCTGATATAAAAATATGACTGAGGCTTCCAAATGGAACATTCCTGGGGTCAATGAGTGATATGTGTAACCCAGAGAATATATTTAAAAATTAAAGGAAATACCATTGCACTAGACTTTACTCTCATTGATAAGGCTATCAAAATATGTGTGAGCAATGTAAATTTGGTGAAAATGTTTCTTTTTTCTAAAGAAAAAAGCCAAAAGGATACATTGAAAAGTAGTATTTTTAGCATATGTCACCCTCTTTACAAAAATGCATTTATATAACACTTGAAATTATTGATGATCATCTAATGAGATTGATGATGCAGACGGCACACTGTCACTTGTGGGAAATTATTCCTAAGAAGCTACAACAGTAGCTACAATAGTAATGGGACAACACATGACTATAATAAAGGAGAAGTAAATGTCACCAGAAATCTTGAATTTCTTAAACCCACTAATAGAAACATTAGTTCCCATGCCATAGTCATACTTTGCAGTTTATTTCCTCTTAGGTCCCTGCTTTAGTGTTGTTTAGATTATGATTCCTATTACTATTTTTTTTTTTTTTTTTGGGGGTCATACCCGGCAACGCTCAGGGGTTACTCCTGGCTCTTCGCTCAGAAATTACTCCTGGCAGTACCTGGGGGACCATATGGGATGCTGGGGATAGAACCCATGTGCCAGGCAAACGCCCTACCCATTGTGCTATCGCTCAGGCCCCATGATTCCTATTACTATTTTTTTTTAATTTTTTATTATACCACAGTGAAACATACAATTACAAAGGTGATCATAATTGGTTCTTGGTAATACAGTATACCAGCACCCATCCCTCCACCAGTGCCCCATTTCCACCACCAATGTACCCCACCCCCTCCTGCCCACCCCCCATGCTGCCTTAATAGCAGGTACCCCAGTTTCCTCTCTTTCTCTCTCTGTCTCTCTCTCTGTCTCTGCATCTCTCTGCCTCTTATTTTACACATTGTGGCTAGCCCTGCAGGTATTTAGAGTTTATCACTTAAGTCTCTTTGTGTATATTCAATGGTGAGTCTTAATCTGTCATTACCATTTCCCACATTTAGTAAAACACTGGTATCTATTTATGTCGTATTAATGAATGCAGTCATTCTATATCTGTCCTTTTCCTTCTGACTAATTTCACTCAGCATGATAGTCTCCATGTCCCTCCATTTGCAGGTAAATTTCATAATGTCATCTTTTCTGACAGCCGCATAGTATTCCATAGTGTAGATGAACCACAGTTTCTTTAGCCAGTCCTCTGTTCTCGGGCATTTAGGTTGTTTCCAGATTCTAGCTATAGTGAATAGCGCAGAGATGAATAAAGAAGTACAGATAGTGTTTCTGCTATGTGTTTTTCGGTCTCTCGGGTATATTCCCAGGAGTGCTATTGCTGGATCAAATGGGAGCTCAATATCTAGTTTTCGGAGGAATGCCCATATTGTTTTCCCAAAAGGGCTGGACCAGTCGGCTCTCCCACCAACAGTGGATCAGAGTCCCTTTTTCCCCACATCCACGCCAGCACTGGTTGTTCTTGCTGTTTTGTATGTGTGCCAGTCTCTGTGGTGTGAGATGGTACCTCATTGCTGTTTTGATTTGCATCTCCCTGATGATTAAAGATGAAGAACACTTTTTCATATGCCTTTTGGCCATTCGAATTTCTTCTTTTTGGAAGCTTCTGTTCATTTCTTCTCCCCATTTTTTGATGGGGTTGGCTGTTTTTTTCTTGTGGAGTGCTACCAGTGCCTGATATATCCTGGATATTAACCCCTTGTCAGATGGGTATTGGGTGAATATCCTTTCCCACTCTGTGGATTGTCTTTGTATCTTGGTCACCGTTTCTTTTGAGGTGCAGAAGCTTTTTAGTTTTATATAATCCCATTTGTTTATCTTTGCTTCCATTTGCTTGGTCAGTGGTGTGTCATCTTTAAAGATACTTTTCGTTTCGATGTCGTAGAGCGCTTTCTCCTATGTTTTCTTCGATGTACCTTATAGAGTCATGTCTGATGTTGAGATCTAGAATCCATTTTGATCTGACTTTTGTGCATGGCGTTAGAAGGAGGTCTAAGTTAATTTTTTTTACATGTAGCTGCCCAGTTTTCCCAGCACCATTTGTTGAAGAGGCTTTCTTTGCTCCACGTAATATTTTTTTGCTCCTTTATCGAAGATTAAGTGGTTGTATATTTGAGAATGTGTTTCAGGATACTCAGTTCTATTCCATAGGTCTACAGGTCTGTCTCTATACCAATACCATACTGTCTTAATTACAACTGCTCTGTAGTAGAGCTTGAGGTTGGGGAAAGTGATACCTCCCATCTTCTTTTTCCCAAGGATTGCTTTAGCTATTCGTGGAGTTTTATTATTCCATACAAATTTCAGGAGTGTTTGTTCAATTTCTTTGAAGAACATCATGGGTATCTTTATAGGGACCGCATTGAATCTGTATAAAGCTCTAGGGAGTATTACCATTTTGATAATGTTGATCCTTCCGATCCATGAGCAGGGAATATGTCTCCATTTCCTCAGGTCTTCTTTTATTTCCTGAAGTAACGTTTTGTAGTTTTCTTTGTAGAGATCCTTTACATTCTTTGTCAAACTGATTCCTAGGTATTTGATTTTCTGCGGCGCAATTGTGAATGGGATAGTTTCTTTAATGTCCCTTTCTTCTCTTTCGCTGTTTGCATATAGGAAGGCCATTGACTTTTGGGTATTGATTTTGTACCCTGCTACTCTGCTATAGGAATGTATTATTTCTAGGAGCCTCTTGGTAGAGAGTTTTGGGTTTTCCAGGTATAATATCATGTCATCTGCAAATAGTGATAACTTGGCTTCTTCCCTTCCTATCTGGATGCCCTTAATGTCTTTTTTCTTCCCTGATTGCTATAGCAAGTACTTCCAGTACTATATTGAATAGAAGTGGTGAGAGTGGGCAGCCTTGTCTTGTCCCTGATCTTAAGGGGAAGGCTTTCAGTTTTTCCCCCATTGAGAATGATGCTCGCTGTGGGCTTGTAGTAGATGGCCTGGATTATCTTGAGGAAGGTTCCTTCAATCCCCATTTTACGGAGAGCTTTCATCATGAACGGGTGTTGGATCTTGTCAAATGCCTTCTCTGCATCTATTGATATGATCATATGGTTTTTATTTTTCTTTTTGTTGATATGATGTATTATGTTGATTGACTTGCGAATGTTGAACCATCCTTGCATTCCCGGGATGAATCCCACTTGGTCATGGTGTATAATCTTTTGATGACTCTTTGGATTCTATTTGCTAGTATTTTGTTGAAGATCTTAGCATCTGTATTCATCAGGGAGATTGGTCTGTAGTTTTCCTTTTTGTGGCATCTTTGTCTGCTTTGGGTATCAGGGTGATATGTGCCTCGTAAAAGCTATTTGGGAGTGTTTTTGTTTCTTCAATTTGTTGGAAGAGCTTAAAAAGAATTGGGAGTAGGTCCTCTTTAAAGGTTTTGTAGAATTCACTGGTGAATCCATCTGGACCTGGGCTTTTGTGTTTGGGGGAGACTTTTGATTACTGATTCTATTTCCTCGAGGGAGATAGGTTTGTTGAGGTATTCCAAATCTTCTTGTTGCAGACTTGGGAAGCTATAGGAATTCAGGAATTTGTCCATTTCTTCTAGGTTTTCTTGTTTTGTGGCGTACAGGCTCTCATAGTAATCTCTGATGATCTTTTGAATTTCTGTGGTTTCTGTTGTGATGTCCCCGTTTTCATTTCTGATTCTATTTATTTGGGTTCTCTCTTTTCCTTTTCTTACAAGTCTTGCAAGTGGTTTGTCAATCTTGTTTATTTTTTTCAAAGAACCAGCTTTTGGTTTCGTTGATCTTCTGGATTGTTTTTTGACATTCCATCTCATTGATTTCTGCTCTAAGTTTTATTATTTCTTTCTTTCTGCTTGGGTTGGGTTCCTTTTGTTGATCACTCTCTAAGATCTTAAGTTGTGAAGTCAGACTGTTTATGATGGCCTTTTCTTCTTTTCTGATAAATGCTTGAAGAGCTATGAACTTGCCTCTTAACACTGCTTTTGCTGTATCCCACAAGTTCTGGTAATTCGTGTCTTCAGTCTCATTTGTTTCCAGGAATCTTTGGATTTCCTCTTTGATTTCTTTTTATGACTTGCTGGTTGTTCAGCAGTGAGCTGTTTAGTTTCCAGGTACTTGGTATTGGTCTCCGTTTTTGTGTACAATTAACTTCTATTTTCAGTGCCTCATGGTCTGAAAAAGTAGTTGGCACAATTTCTATCTTCTTGATTTTATGGAGGTATGATTTATGGCTCAGCATGTGATCTATTTTGGAGTATGTTCCGTGGGCACTGGAGAAGAAAGTGTATTCAGCTTTTTGGGGGGTGAAATGCCCTGTATATGTCTACCAGCCCCTCTTTCTTCCATCTCTTCTTTAAGGGCCAGTATTTCCTTGGTAAGTTTCAATCTTGTTGATCTATCCAGGGTTGATAGAGCAGTGTTGAAGTCTCCAACTACAATTGTGTTGTTGTCAATGTCTTCTTTGAAGTCTATTAGTAGTTGTTTTAGGTATTTTGCTGGCCCCTCATTGGGTGCATATATGTTTAATAGCGTGATTTCTTCCTGATATATGCATCCCTTGACTATTAAGAAGTGACCTTCACTGTCCCTTCTGACCTTCTTCAGCCTGGAAGTCTATGTTGTCAGATACCAGTATGGCTACCCCAGCCTTTTTGGATGGGTTGTTTGAATGAAGGATTGTTTTCCAGCCTTTTATTTTGAGCCTGTCTTTGCTCCGATTGTTCAGGTGTGTTTCTTGCAGGCAGCAGAATGTCGGATTCAATTTTTTGATCCATTGTGCCACTCTGTGTCTCTTAACTGGTGCATTTAGACCATTGACATTGAGAGAGATTAATGTCATGGGATTTTGTGCCATCTTTCTGAATAGGTTGGTTGTTCTTTTGGGTTATGTCTCGTCTTATACTAGATCTTTCAGTCCTTCTTTTTAAGGTTGGTTTTGATTTTACAAAGTTCCTAAGCTGTTGTTTATCCAAGAAGTTGTATATCTGTCCTTCAAATCTGAGCGAGAGGTTAGCCGGATAAAGAATTCTTGCTGAGGCATTCATTTCATTAAGTTTTTTTCACTATATCCCACCACTGCCTTCGGGCTTGGAGGGTGTCTTCTGAGAAGTCTGCTGAAAGTCGAATGGATGCTCCTTTGTATACAATTTCCTTCTTTGATCTTGCTGCCTGAAGAATTATGTCTCTGTCTATGGCATCCATTACTTTGACTAGGATGTGTCTTGGGGTCTTTCTATTGGGGTCTCTTCTTGCTGGTACGCGTCGGGCTTCTTGGATCTGGATGCCTTCGTCCTTTAACTCGGGAACTTTTCAGCCAGGATGTTTTTAACTGTTTTAATTTCCTTGGGGTTACTTTCTTGTCCCTCTGGGACTCCTATGATTCTTATGTTGTTCCGCCTGGCTTCATCCCATTGTTCTCTGTTTCGTTGCTGATCCATTATCCGGTCTTTTTTCCATCTTATGTAGATCTCTGAGTGCTTTCTGCAGCTCATCTTCAGTCTCACTGATTCTCTCTTCCGCTGCTGTCATCCTACTATTCAGAGCCCCGATTGTGTTTTTCATTTCGTCTACTGAGTTTTTAAGCGATGATATTTCTATTTGCATGGTTCTCATTTCTGCTCTCATTTCCTCCCGTAGTTTATTGACAGCCCTTTCAACTGCTTCGTTTATGTTCTCCTGTATTTTATTGGACATCTGCTCAATTTTTTTCGTTGAGCTCCTTAAACATCCTACCAATTTCTTCTCTGGTTTCACTGTCAGAGAGATCATGCACATCTGTATTCTTTTTTGAGTCTTCAGGGTCGATTCCTTCATCTGTTCTTCGAGCTGGGGATCTGCGTTGTTTCCCCATGGTGTTGTGGTGTTCAGGGATAGATTCCTCTGGTGTACTGTTTCTTTTTTCTTGAGGGTATTACCTTCCCTTGGTGTGGAAATTCCTAGTTTTTTTATTATAGGGCCGCGTTAGGCCGCCCCGCCAGCCACACACCCCAGGAGGGAGGTAGGGTACCTGAGATGCAGACAGGCCGGTGTGAGAGTTCAAAATGACCGTTTACTTCCGGTTCCGCTCGGACTTCTGGGGGTTGTAGTTCCACCTTCTGAGATGCAGACAAGCCGGTGTGAGAGTTCAAAATGACCGTTTACTCCCGGTTCCGCTCGGACTTCTGGGGTTGTAGTTCCACCTTCTGCCGAGACCTGGGGCTCTATCACGGCCCCAGGCGCCCGCCCCGCCAGCCACACACCCCAGGGAGGTAGGGTACCTGAGATGCAGACAGGCCGGTGTGAGAGTTCAAAATGACCGTTTACTTCGGTTCCGCTCGGACTTCTGGGGGTTGTAGTTCCACCTTCTGCCGAGACCGGGCTCTACCCGCCCGGCGCCCGCCCCCCCACCCCGGGGTAGGGGTACCTGAGATGCAGACAGGCGGTGTGAGAGTTCAAAATGACCGTTTACTTCCGGTTCCGCTGGACTTCTGGGGGTTGTAGTTCCACCTTCTTCAGAGACCCGGGGCTCTACCACGGCCCCAGGTGCCCGCCTCCGGCCAGCCACACACCCCAGGCTCCTATTACTATTTAAAGTACATCTTAACCTATTTAAGGTACATTTCCCGTTCTGTACTTCTTTTGTAAGTTTGCCTTCCTTTTTTCAGTTTCTTCATCTAGGATCTTGAGCCCTATGAAAAAATAAATTTGGGGTGGACCTTAGCATCTTTGAACATAAGAATGGTGACAGCTGATCTATTTGTCCTTGTCAGGGTGATAGGTATGGAGTATCATGCAATTAAGAACAAAGGTACAAATGCCTGTTGGATGACAGGCTTAGCTAGCTTGAGAGCTTTTCTGTTTTATCTACTCACAGCTTAATCTATTTATATGTTCTTAAGCCAGGGTTCTGTCAAACCCTGGGGGTACAGAGAGTATCCCACCCGCACAGCAGAGCCTGGCAAGCTACCCGTGTCATATTTGACATGCCAAATACCAGTCACAATTATAGATAGAACTCATTCCCATGACCTGATGGAATGGTTTGAGGCTCTTTATGTTCCTGGATCGGGATGATGCCCTTGGGCTATCTCGCATGTGACAGGACATATTGAGATGTTACTGGTGCCCGCTCAAGCAAATCGATGATTTACAGGAAGACAGTGATACAGTGAAGCCAGGGTTCATACTAATGAGATCTCTCTTCTATGAAAACACTGATGGAACGCGTGTGGCAGTTACAGAAGTCACCTTGACTCTGAATGAGTATCTTCTGACTTATTATTATAGATCTACTAAGACTTCAATGTTATCTAGATTGGGCACAGCTCCTCTTTATACCCACTGCACCTAGCATAGGAGAGTTAGAATTTACCAGAAGACTGCCAACCTGGCTATGCTGAGACTATTGTTTAAAATTATAGGAAGGATCATACTAGTTTGCCCTCAAGCAGGTGAGTGTGACCCTTTCAGTATACAGAAGACAAGATACTCAGCATCACCCTGGTGCAGATAATAAATAAGAAGGACCTTGTGGGTATCATCTAGATTACATGAAGCCCATGAAATTAAGATGTATTGCTTTATACCAGCTCTCTCTCTCCAGAGTTTTACATAAGAGATAGTCTCCCTAAGAAGGGATTAGTCCTTGTTTATACCTATAATAGGGTGTGGCACCACCCTTCTACACTCTTCTACTATCTAGACGCTGTTTAGGGTTCTTTGTTGACAGGACCCTCCCTGTCAACAGTTAGGATTACTTTGGTGTATATAGGAGGACTGACTTGAGGCAGTTATTCATAGTTAGGTTTTAGACTTAGGATTTTGCATCACTAATCCACTAGTGTGAACATCCCTTCACTAGTGTTCCCAGTTTCCTCTCCTACCCACTTCCCAGACTGCCAGTTTGACACACACCTTTTAAAGTTTGGTGATTGAAGTTTGGGTCTCATGATTTAAGTGTTGTGACTCGGTGGTTCAGCTATGTGCCCCTCTTTTTTGGGGGTAGGTCTCTCTCTCTGGTAGGACTCTCTTTAGTGAGACTCCTTTCTGGTAGGATCCTCTTTGGTGGGAGACCTGGGCTCTCGTGTATGGTCTAGGTTCTGGCCAGAGCTAGAGTTCTTTCATTATATTGGGTTGCGGTGATAGAGCTTTTGTACTATTAAAAGCCTTTTTGGAACTGAACCAGACTCATGAGCTTTCATCAGTTCCCCCACGGCCTGGAAGGTAGAAGAGAACTTCTGTCCTGATATTGTTGGGGACCCCAGCGGCTCCCCAACAAATGCCAAACTAGTTAAGAAATATTCTAGAAAGCTAGTTGAGGGAGTGGGGGAGAAGAGAGACAGAGGAGAAGCAACAGGTGCAAGGGTCACGGTATATCAGTGGCATTAAGGAATGATAGAGCAAAATAGCTGAACCACAGAGTCAACAACACTGAAATCATGAGACCCAAACTTTAGTCACCAAACTTTAAAAGGTGTCTGTCAAACTGGCTAGCTGGGAAGAGTGTAGGAGATGGAACAGGGAACAGTGGTGAAGGGAATTTCACACTAGTGGATTAGTGATGGAAAATGTATGTCTAAAACCTAACTATGAATAATTTTGTAAATCCTGGTGCTTTAATAAATAAAAATTGGTAAAGATATTTTAGAACGCTCTTTTTTGTCTTTGGATTCTATAACTTCAACTCATTAATAGATGAGTTACAGGAAGGAGGTTTTAGTCACATTTCATATAGATCTCTTTTACCTTCCCCCCATATCTGCACACGAAAAATGATTCCAGAAGAATCGGCTTTTCTAGAATTTCTGTGCCTTCTACGTAAATAAAATGGTTAACTGTTCACTTGAAAATGATTGTCCTTTTGGAGAGAGGCCTGTAAAGTTCTTGGCAATGCTTCAACTGATTAATAATTTATAATGAATATTGACTGGAGAATGGAGTGAAGCTAATAGCCTCTCATTTTCTTCTTTATTATTTCAGATAAATTGGTACGTCATGGTGAAGGTGTGGGCTGTTTCTAGATCAACAATTTAGATACTGAGGTTATAAACAGAAGGAGCTATTTGACCTCCTGAAGATATTGACCCCTCCCTAATGGAGCCTGTGATGTGTTGTTTCTGATTCTTAACATTATGTTTCCAGAAAAGTCTATGTAAACTATAGGAAACTCTTACCATGGCACTGAGGCTGTGTTCAGCACATTAGACACTGGTTGGGGTAAGGCAATGAATTGATCCACACAATCCTATATAGTCAAAAGATCTATGTAGCTATATATATATATGTATATATATGTATATATATCTGTATATATACATATATGCATCTGTATATATGTATATATATACATATATACATATATACATATATATACATATATACATATATACAGATGCATGCATATATGTATATATACAGCATATGTATACATGTATGTATGTATATACATATATATGTATATATACATCTGTATATCTGTATATATATCTGTATATATATATATACTCATATATATCTATATATACTCATATATATTCATATATATGAGTATATATATACTCATATATATATCTGTATATATATCTCATATATATATATAGGTGTCACTAGCTTATGACTAAAATGAGAATCTAGTTGGGAATCTGAAACAATGAGAGAAAATCAAGCACCTTGGTATAGATGGCATATAACAGCAAAGGATTATAAAATGCTAGGACAACCTGATCCAGAATTTCAGGACTATATAAAGTGTTTGGTCTATATTCAGAAAGGTAGAATTCAGATAAACTTTATGCTAGAAGAACTGAAGTGACCCTTGGTCTAGAATGTACCTAGGGGTTAATTGGAAATTTTCATTCATTTTAAGAGAAGTGGCTGTAATAGGAGCCTGTTAGACATTCTGTCAGATGCGCTGATACAAAATGGAGAATTTTTATGTAAATAAAAGAGTATTTGAGTGGCAGGTCTGTTTCCACTGACTGAGATTTTTCCTAATATGATCAAAGTCAGAATACCACAAGGAGCAAAGGATTGTGCATGCTTCCCTCCATCCACCTCCCATATACATCATAGATGTATTCATTTACAGAGTATTCACATTTTGAATGAATATTTACAATTTATATTCATACTTCTATGCATTATTGTTATTATGTTTATAACAATAATTTACTCATATTATTATATATTATGTATAACAATACATTCATAATTTATATTGATACTTGTATGTATTATTATATTTGTATGCATGTATTATTGTTATAAATATTCCTTAATTTTATCCGTGCAGAATTCATATGATGAAGTCATCTTGCTTCACTCCCAGCATGTTAATGTATTTTGAAATAATGCATTTAAAAGGGGAATTAAGGTTAAGTGGGTCATAGGATAGGACCCGGATCCTATATGATTTATTGTCCTTATACAAAGAGTGAAATAGATTCATGTAAATGAAGTAAAACCGCGTGCATAGCAAGAAAGTGACTGTTTTCCTAATCATAGAGAAGCCTCGGCGAAATAAAATTTGATGACATCTTGATCTTGAACTTTAAGCATCTAGAACTCTTGAGAATACATTTCTGTTGTTTAAACCATCTGATCTATATTATTTTGCTATGATAGTCCTAGTGGACCAATGCATATTGACGAATCTTCCTAGTAGATTTGATTTGTGAGTCAAAGTCAATGACAAAACAAATAGAAATCTTAATTTGTGCCAAAGCAAATATGAAAGTCCTTAATAAATTATTCTCTGATCCTTCTTATTAGGCAGTGTCCTTTAAAATTGTGGTATAAAGCTAATAATTATCACATTTTTCACTTGACCATCTGCTTATTCACCAAACATGCTTTGAGTGCCTACTCCGTTCCAGTTACTGAAAGATGATGCTCCGATATATCTGTCATAGAGTAGAAAGCTAGCAGGCACATACATCTGGTCATGTATTCATGGAAATGCCATTTGTATGTGAAGAGAGAAGCTCAGAGTCATTGTAGGAGTAGAAGGTATTGAAGTAGAGTTTTGAAAATACAAACGATTGGTCATGTAGACTTGGGCAGTAAGGGAAGGATAGTAGAAAACTTCGGGAATAGTGAGCCAAAACACAGAAGTGTAATCTGTGGGAAATTTGTGGGGTGATATATGTGCTGTTTGATTCAAACACAGTGTGAGCAGGAAACATTTCCATCATTAGGCTAAGTGAGCTCAGATTTAAGGGATTTCTTTCACGAAGGAGCAATGACATGCCAGGTACTGTCAAATGTACACCACTCAGATAACTTACTCATACTCATAATGTTACTGTCCGGGAATCTTATTCCCTTTTGAGAGACAGAGTCACACAGGAATGCAATGAACAAAGCAGAGTTTATTGTGCTGGCTAGCCAGGGTCCAGCTCCCACACTGGCTCGCAGGTCTGAACAGGCAGGAGGGACCTTGAGTCTTTTCAAAAGGCCCCTTATGAAGGCTCCTTCTGTCCACTACAACAGGCCTGCCCAGTACACAGTCAATTAATTTGTAATATCTTATCTCTAGCCTATTCACTTAATATATATTGCTCCTTAGCCTATGGGTGTGCGGTCACACGAGCAAGTAGTCAGGGCACGTCCTGCACGTTCACAGGGTCATCTCCCTTGACCTGTCCATCCAGGCAGGGGCATGCCCACCACGAGCCCATCCCGGCCTGGTACGCCTCACATTCGCACCAGGTCAACTTCCTGGCCCTGCCCACATTCCATGACCATCTTCCTTTTGTTTACCTTATCCTGGGTATAGAGCATCAACACTCAGGGTGGGTGGAGGGCTGGCCCCTACTGATGGCGGGGAGGAGATTTGAGACAAACTGCTATTCTTTTATTCCTTATCCTTTCAACAAGAACCCTACAAGAAAAATGCAACTTTTTTTTTTTACTGACTGTAGTTAGGGAAACAGAGGCATAATCGGGTTCTGTTCCCTGTCTGTTTATAGCAAGTGGTGGAGCTGGGGTTGGAACCGAGGCACCCTGGCTTCAGAACCTTTATATATGTAGAGGAGGACCAAACACTTAGACTGAAGGAGAGAACAGCACTGGGTATGGGCAGATCTGTGAATGGAACAAGGTGCACAACTTTGAGAGCATGGACCACTTGTGTTTCCTGAGGAAAGAGAACAATTAACCATTAGAGGACCCTGGCCACGGCTTTGCACGTTAGCTATGTTTGCAGCCATTTGTGGAGATAAATCCTCAGTACAGGAAAAACAAAAAGTGTTTTTCAGGCGCTTCACCGCCTTGGTTAGCCTAGAACAGGGTTATGAAAGGAGCTTTTCTGCGACCGCTGTCTTCCGGGGTTACATTCTTAGTGATTCTACTGCCTCAAAATGGAGTTTGTTAGTTGCGTGTCATCCGAGGGTGGCAATTAGTTGCATGTGTTTGGTTGGGTGCCAGCTCCCAGGGTGCCAGACCTCAGTGGGGGAGCCACTGTTTGTCATGAATTAGTCTTTAAATACAAGCAAGTTTTAAAAATGAAGCATGCTAATTTGGGTTTTGCTACCCCCTCTGAAGAAGGCTCGGCCTGTTCCGTGCCAGCTGGCTGAGCTGGCATTCAGTGAGAAACTGGGTTCCTACCAAAAATCGCATCAGCCCCCCCCCCCCCTATCTTTTGAGAAGGAAATGGCAGCGAGGAGCTGGTTGGCACTGAGAAGCAAGGTGAATCAAGGGGCAGGCGGGCAGCAATGGTGTGATGAAAGGGGCTCAGCAGCCTCGGTATTCCAGCTCCTCTCTCCACCTTAGAAAGGCAAGTCTGCCCCTCTCTTTCCCCAGTTGGGCTGTCCTCAGCCACCCATTCAGTGACTTTCCACATAAAAGGCTTCCTCAGCCAATTGCTCATACACTGCACCTTTTATACTCTTCCAAGTCATACTTAAGGGATTATCACTGCAGCTTTTAACATCCCCTAGAAAAAGCTGAATGCGCTGAATGGGGCGGAAGAGTCCCCAGTGAGAAAGTGTCCCCCACCCCAAATCTCACAAAACCCCTAATCACGATGTAAGAATGCCATCCTGTTTTTCCTTGAGGCTGGCTACAAATGCGCTAATTAACAATTACTGTACATATAGGCGATAATTGCAGCCGTCTAGTGCAGCGCGCGCCACACACACACACACACACACACACACACACACACACACACACACACACTTGCAGAAGTATGCGGTGCACAAACAGGCCCGGGTGCCTTCACATCACGCTTTCTTGCTCCATCAAGGTTTACATTCTGGAGACTCAGCACTTTTCCCAGAAAGTGCTAATTGGAAGATTTGTTTTTCTTACACTTTCCAGGTGGATAATCTGATCATGAGAAATGGCAACTGTGATACAATCAACAGTTGAAAACAGGAATTCTCCGTTTTTTTAAAAAAAAAATTTGGTTTTATTTTGCAAACATCCCTTTGTTTTCAAATGGATTGCTCAGTACTGGAAAGGAGCCTTATACAAAAGCAAGACAGAAAAAGAATTTAAACAAGCTTTCCATTTGTTCTGGAGATCAGGCAAAATGGAAGTTTGTTCTCAGATGAATGTATTTGTGCAGCAGATGACTGAGAAATTTGAGCCGTTCTGGTTACTAATATTATGTACATTATATTTCCTGGAGTCAGGTTTATTTTAACCTATTTATTTGCTATCAGTGTCTGTTCTGAATGCAGTGTATTAAGTTTCCTAATAAACTGATACCTTTTTCTAAGAGACTTGGCCTGAAAGTTTTCCTGACAGAACAGAAAATTGTTTGTTGCTTTTTATTTTTTTAAACGGTGAGGTAAAATTGATAGGACATTTTGAATATTTGAGTACTGTAAATAGTTTTAAGGAGAATTTAATTCTTTCAAGGATGCTCATTTTTAGTTTCTTTAAATGATTATTTAATATTTTGGGTCTCAGAGAGACAATGTGTTGCTTTTAAAAAATAAGAGCTGATAATGAGCCCATGGAGCTTTTAATTTATGATATATCTGACAGCGCTGTGGTGGATCTGATGCGGGTGGGATGCATGTGATTGTATCTGTGAGCTGAAAATAAACCAGCTGGTATTTGTTCTGAAAACATTAGGAAAACACCCTCCTGTTAATGGCCCATGGCTTGATTCAGCATCTGGTAAACTAATCTATTGTCATTTTTACCATGAAAGCCAGCACAGATCATTAATGATTCTCGGAACCATTAATGTGCATCTCTTGTCTAGAATATGCCAATTACCGGGAGAGTATTCTTATTATGAAGATGATTGAATGATAGTAACCTGATTGTAACTTGCTGGCAGAAATTTTTTCAGGATGACAATGAACTGTGCATTTGAGTCTTTACTGGGCTCTGGTAAAACAGAAATGTTGAACTTTTATGTTTCTACCCTTCATAAAAAATACTTTTTAACAACTGTGTAAATCAATGGAAATTTTATATCTCTAAAATTTATTTCCGTGTGGGAACTTAGTACTTTTTTTTTTAATTTGGTAGAGACTGGATCACAATTTGCATTATAAAGTTTCTTCAAGGGCCACTTTGCAATGAGCAGAATTTCTATTATGACATTACCAGCATAGAGAGTCTAACAGAGTTCTTTGCTCTCATAAAAAGACAATATCTGGGTTTTTTAAATAAATTTTCTGCTGTCATCAACACCAGTATATGAATCATTGCATTTAGTACTGCTTGTCCTAGGTAAATAGAGTCTGATACGTATCAATACCATGAGATTGATAAGTATCAATACCATGAGATTGATAAGTATCAATACCATGAGATTGATACTTTAGTTAATTTTTAATTATCACTTCTTTTTCACCCAATATTTATTCTAAGGTCATTTGTCCTGACTAAAAACATGTACCAGGCAAATGGTACATGTTTATCTTAAACCAAGATATTTAAGATAATCTGGGTGGGGAAAAAACGGTATACTCAATGAAAATTCCTAGCAGGGCATCTGTAAGAATAAGAAAGTTACAGTGAAGAGCTCTTCCCTACAGCTAAGGAAAGGAAAATAGGGGTTGCTCAGCTTAGCATAAGAACCGCCATTTTAAAGCGGCAGAAGCAGACACAGCATTAGCAGCAGCAGCTGTTTTGCAACCGTAGCGCCTAGTGAAAAATTACAGGTACACTGCTCGTGCTTTGAAGTCAGATACTGAAAATTGCAAACTTAGCAAAGAAAGCCTGACACACAGGATGTAGAGAAGCCTGCAGTCGGTCAGCTCTCAAAGAAGTTCTGAGAGGAGTCTCCCAGATGGCATAGGGGTTGCCCAACGTGGAGCCACCTGAAGGCAACTAATCAAAATAAAGAAGAAAATGGATGGTCAGAAAACAGAGCCCCCCTCCAACACCGTCCTCCCCAGACCCCTGTCAGTTTACCGCATCTAGGCTAGACAGAGCCATCCAATCATTTGAAAGTTTACCCTGGGAACATGAGAAATTGGTGGTCCACCAAGGAGCAGTGGGCTTTTGGCTTTAAGTTTTATAAAGAACTCAGACATTAGAGGGAACGACTCTGACTGGTCGGTTTTTGGGCTCTGTCAATATGATGTAGGTAGGCAGACAGGGTGTCCCCACATGGCAATGAATCTTGCCCTAAGTCTGTCCAAAGTCACCTTTAGGAACCAAGAACCGAGCCTTGATGAGACCCATTAACCAACCACACACCCTGAGGGAACTGGATCAACTTTTTCTCAGCCCAGCGCTTAAGCCAGCTACATTCCAGGATAGAAGATCCAGCAGGAACAGAGGTCAAGAAAAGGGAGATTTTCAAGACCATTCCCAAAGTCTACATCCCTTGGCAATGGCCCTAGCAATCTAGGTTGATGCCCTATATGGGAGTAAAGGGGGGTGGCCCGCCGGGGGCGGCTGTGGGGCCCCCTCTTGAGATGTATACTCTCTCTCTCACTTTCCCACCTCCTTCCCTTTCCTAAAACCTCCTTAATAAAACCTGTTTTTACTTCACTGCTTGTCAAATCCTGAAAATTCTTTTTCTGCAAGGAAAACAAGAACCCTAAGGAAACGCTGGGTAAGGCGTAGGGCTGACTTGCCTTTTATCAGTCCTTAGCCTGTCCAGTGGGTCCCGGGTGGCAGAGGCGGCTGGAAAGAAAGCGACATCTCTCTCCCTTTCCTGCCTCACATTAGCCACCCATAGGCCCACCTTCATCAAATACTTGCTCGACTTGTGCCTGATTAATAAAGCTTTTTGTCACAAAGCCTTTTGCTTTGAACAGTCTTTCGTCTATCATGGGCTTGTGCCATGGAAACCAGTTTATGGCAGTTTTACTCAAAACCTTCTTCCTAAACTGCATGGTGGTTTTGTTGTCTCCACCTGTCAAACTTCTGTGACGATTTGGTGGGGTCCTAGCAGTCTGCAAGTGCAAGAGAGTTAATAAACAATGGAGTAGCCCCTAACTAATATAATAGGGATAATCGCTTCCTCTTCCATGCTATGTTCAAGGAATTCTAAAGCACTTGATACAGATATAAGTCTGAAGTCTATAATGAACATTACAGCAAGATTTAGCACTAGTGTTCCACAGTGGTCATTAGCTTGAGAAGGTACTCTTTGGTGGGGGGAGTAGAGGGCATAGTTGACAATATTCAGGGATATTTCTGTCTCTGCCCTCAGGAATTTGTCTTGGCAGTGCTTGGGAAACCATATAAGATGCTGAGCATCAAACTGGGTGTGGCAGGCAAATGCTATAGTATTGCTCCAGTCTCTGAAAAGATACTCTGATGCTGGATTTCTCTGTGCAAGATGCTGTTGTTGTCCCCTCAAGTTTATCTCTACTGGATCATTTACCATTGCCCGGCTACTTTAAGTTCAGTATTTCAAGATAAATGCCCCTTCACCTTTGTCGAGGGGCAGTGGCTAGTTCTGAAGCAGCTGGATGAGACTCACTCATCACAATAGCCACCGTTTTCGTTGTCTGGATGCCACAGCACTTCAAAGCCCGCCCAGGAGAGATGCTGATCTCAAGACCAGATTAACAGAGAAGTCAAGTTCAAGCCCAGGTAGGTGGCCCTCAGAGGTGGAAGTCACTGGGCATTCCTGAGATGGAACTGCGGCTACCCTTCCCCTCTCTGACTTGTCCAGAAGGCCCAGTGGCCCTGCCCACAAACTGCCCCAGGCCAACTGGCCATATCATGCAGACACTCAGACACAATCGGAGAGCTGCTATACAGCTCTCCCCAAGTAGCACGGCTGCTAGCGGCTGCGTGAGTACATTAAACTAGTGGAAACAATCATGTCCTAGAATATACTACAGTCCACAATGTGTAAGAAAGGGAAGCAAGGAGAGAGAGAGAAAGGAGATACAGAACCCACCATGGAGGTAGGCTGG
Source organism: Cryptotis parvus (assembly GCA_021461705.1). Taxonomy (NCBI): domain Eukaryota; kingdom Metazoa; phylum Chordata; class Mammalia; order Eulipotyphla; family Soricidae; genus Cryptotis; species Cryptotis parvus. Next base: position 181,277 of record JAJIBD010001121.1, on the reverse strand, counting down.
GGAGGGGGAGGGAGGTGGGAACATTGGTGATGGGAGATGGGCATGGGTGGAGGGATGGGTGTTGGAACACTGTAGAACCAAAACTCAAACATGAGAATCTTGTAATTGTATGTCTAAAGGTGATATAATAAAATAATTTAAAAAATCCTTCTAGTTTGTCAGGGCAGTGCATAACCAGTGACTGGCTGAGGCTGTCAACGAGAGCAGTGTCATCACAGCTCAGGGCTCCTTGTGGGATAAGGCCTAGGAGCAACTGATTCTCTTGGCTTCTTCTCTGCCTCACACTGATGTCTCATTTCCACACAACCTTTTTCCAGAGACAATATTTTCAATCAACTGTTTGCACCAGAATACTCATTCACATTTAATTTGGGGGACCTCATTTAAGATTGACTTCTGTCTGATTTACTCTCTCACAGCTACAATTCCTCAAAGATTAAACTACCTGCTTCCAAGCCTTTATCCTAGATGCTGCTTGTCTAGGGACTTGTTCCCACAGTCCCTGAAGTGCCCTACTGAGGGATTGGGAAACATTTAGACACCATAAAATGATACTAAAATGAGTGGTTCAGACAATAAAAGTGGAAGGTGCAAATGAGACTGAAGAGGATGTTTGAGATTCAGTGGAGGAAGGAAGCCTGAAAAGGAGACATTTGAATATCAAAGAGGGATAATCTTTGATAAGAACTAATCTTATCTAGTATAATAACAAATCTTGGTGGGACAACTTGACTATAGACCACATTTACTTGTAAATCATTGCTGTAAGGAGCCCTGACTTCCCATCTCTGTAACAATATGGGTTTCCATGTTAAGGGGTGATATATATCTCGAATGTGCTCTTGTTTATTCCATAAATAACTTTTCAGTAGACACTGATAGACACTGCACTGGAAGTGATAAAATAGAAACTGTTTCACTCAGAGAGGCTGCAGGAGAGTAAATATGAATAGACTGATGAATACCTATAATTAGAGACTTTTTACCTAAGAAACTGAAGGCTTCAAAAAAAAGCAAAGGTCACACACATCAGATCAGGTGACCTCAAAAGTCATCCCTGAAAAGATAAAAAATATTTAAGGAGAATTCTAGAGAGTGGAATGATGTCAGCCAGGAAAGGGATTAGATCCTTAGAGGAGATAATAGGCATAAAGATGACATTTGCAAAGGCCCTGAGGCCAGGAAGTAAAAAAAAAAATCCCAGAGAGTAAATATTGGCAAAGGAACTATTCAAGTTCCAGTTGGAAGCTAGAGATGACCAGGTCTTTAGAAGATAGTAAAGCGATTTTGTCCTGAACGTAATGAAAAGCAAGTGAAAGTCCTTTGAAACTATAAATGATGACTTACAATTTATGGTTCTAAAACAATACTCTGCTATGTAGAAAATAGGTTCTGGGGGCAGGAATAAGAATAGAGTGAAAAGCAGGGTGCAAGATCACCAACTGCTCTTGAATGCTCAATAGATGTGAGCCAGTATTTACTAGAATGTAATTCATGAGGCTTGTAGAGCCCATGCATGCGGAGCGATAGCCCAGCGGGTAGGGCTTTTGCCTTGCACGCGGCCGCCTGCCGGCCTGGGTTCGATCCCGGCATCCCATATAAAAAAAAAAAATAAATAAATGAAGGCCACATCCCATCTGTCTAAATATTTAACAGTATTTATAAATCTGTTCAATAAACTGTTAAGAAGTGTTCTTTATCCTTGTCAAGACAATATAAATTTTTTTAACAAAATTCAAAGACAGGTAAAGGGTTTTTGTTGTGTGTGTGACTGAAAATTGGCAAAATATCAATTCAATACAATTTTTATTGTACATATTCTCTTCTTAGATTAAATGACATCTTTTAAAAGTAAGAATAGTGCACTTATTATTGCATATTTCTTCCAACTTATTTTCTTTGCCTTCATTGTAGAAAAATAAAAATGGTATTATAATTAATTTTATTGCAATGAATCAAAAAAAAACTTTAGGATATTCTATTTAAGGCACTCATTGGGCCTTTCACTAGTGACCCCCTGAACCCTCAAAAAAGGGCAAAATAAAAACACCTCTTTAGGGTGACATAGTGGCATGTTGTATTGTTCGACTTCATTCAGCAGAATAACAAGGGAAAAGCAAATGTTTAAGAAATAATGTTGGTTGTTTTTGCAGTAATGATATAGTGCTAGGGTTTGCGATGAAGGCCACTAGGCCAAATCTAGCCACACTAATTCATTCACACATTGTTTCTAATTTATTCTATACTGCAATGACAGAATCAAGCAGTTGTGAAAGCCCCCAAAATTTGCTATCTGGTCCTTTACAAAAATAAATGTTTTCTATCTCCAAAGAAGTAAAAAATACTACTTGTGGGACCTTGAGTGCAAAAAACAAAACAACAGAAATAAAAGCTAAGCTGCATTTGTATAATAAATTTTTTATATATTTTCCTGTTGGTTTTTTTTTATGAAAAATATCTTTTCATAAAGAAATAGATTGGCCATAGGAGAAGGTACTGGGTGCCCCTTCCAATCTGACCTTCAGCATTTTTGTGGGCATACCACCCAATGTCTGTACTTTCTTTCCATTGACTTCTCCTGCAACTGCCATTGAAGGATCACCTGAATCACACACATTAGAAATGTGAAAATTAATTTTATTGTTTTTAAAAAAAAAAAAACTATATGCTTCCAATGCCAGCGTATGTGCATTGAAAGTACAGTCATTTTAGTCCTCCTTTGTATTGGCAGCCTAGTTTGGCCTTGAGAGCTTATCAGCCACTCCTTGTTCGTCCTTCTTAGTGCTGCGATATTAAGGGCTCTTTCAGGGTCAGGGAAATAAACATTGCTATTACAGGTTTTGTCGTATTGAATACGCATCAAACAGCTTGCCAGGCTCTGCCTTGTGGGTGGTATACTCTCAGTAGCTTGCTGGGCTCTCTGAGAGGGGTGGTTAAAATATTCTTGGTAATTTGGAGATAAATCGTGCAATGGGGAGAGTTGGTAGCTGCTCTGCCTGGTGTATCTCGCGTCTGTGGTTCAAGCATTCCTGGGCTTGAAATACTTTCCTCTGAAGTGTGGGTCTCTGAAGGTTGGGTCTCTGTAGGCTGGGTCTCTGACACATCTCTTCAAATCCACCATACTCCCTGCATTAACATATGCCTCAGAGAGATGGGCCCTACGAAAGCAGAATGAAAATGCTATTCGGGTCTCCCAAAGAGGAATCGAGAGAGCTATGCTTGGAATATCATGCCTCACTCAAGTGAGAAAATTAATCCGGTGTTGCAACATCTGTCAATGATCAAGACTCAGGGATGCTGTCTTGTTTGCCAAGGCATCAAAAATCAGATGGGCTGGACATGTAATGTGATTTGGAGATGACTGCTGGACTAGAGCTGTTACTGACTGGATCCCACGGGACATCAAAAGATCATGTGGCCGCCCACCTACAAAATGGTCAGACTCCTTTGTCAAGACACTGAACAAATGGTTTGAGGCTCTTCATATTCCTGAAGCAAGCCGATGTCGTTGGGCTACACTGCCACGTGATAGGGTCAAATGGAAATGTTACTGGTGCCTGCTCCAGCAAACCAATGAATAACGGGGTGTCAAGTGATCAAAATCAAGTGATCAAAAAAAAACCTAGAATTCTTATAAAATTCTCAAATTACTTATCAAAATTGAACAGCAATGTAGGAATATAACTAAGCAACATCACCATGTTTACTTATTGAAATATACCGGGTTTCATCTTTTTCTCCTTTTTACTCTAAAACATTTTATTTAAAAAAATTTTTTTTTTTTTTGGGTCACACCCGGCAATGCTCAGGGGTTTCTCCTGGCTCTGCACTCAGGAATAACTCCCGGCAGTACTCGGGGACCATATGGGATGCCGGGGATCGAACCCGGCCCGGCACGGGCCGGCCACGCAAGGCAAACGCCCTACCCGCTGGGCTATCGCCCGCCCCATACTGTAAAACATTTTAATGCCAACTTATTAGGTATCTTGATGAAATTAAATTATTTCTAGTTGTCTTCAATGTTTGTCTAGGTGCCAATGTCACGAATTGATGTCAGTGGCTATGCATGTCATTTTGTGACCTATATATATTCAAAACTAAGAGAACTAAGAGCAGACATTGTTTAATAGCATTGCTAAAGGCTCCTGAATCACACTGTGCAACAGTCTTGTGGAAGCTGCTGGAATTGGTGAGACCTCTGGAACTATGAAAGAGATTCAGATTATGAGAGAGAAAATAGATGTGCAGCCCTACTGGGAACTGAGAATGTTTAATGCAATAATCCGTTGTAGTCATGCTGTCTGTGAGGAAGAATTTGACAAATTAATTTGTCTTTCTCTCATTTAAGCCTTTCTGCTGTTCAAATCTACCCTCTTCCCACCCCTGCCTAGCAATGAGGCTCTTGATTTTCTGCAGCATTGCAAATACTTGGTCCTCCCTGACAGTCCACACAGTCACCTACTCTTCAGTGACATGAAGAAAAAGGGGAAAGAAGCATTTTTCCAGGGTGTGGATAGCATTAGACTAAGAAACGAATTACTACTTGTATTTAACAAGAGTTTGGCACCAAATTCTAAGTAGCAGATGCTTTAATAAATTTTCTCATCATTTTTGGTAAGGATATATGATATAACTAACAGTAGTGCAATGCAATACATATTGTGCTAACTTTGTATATGCAAGGAGCTAGGAGCATAATAACAAAAGATTTTTATATTGAAATCTACGGAAAATCAAGTGACTAAAAATAATCCAAATGAAATAATTGATGGCGCTGGAGAGATAATCCACTGACGAGGATGCTTACTTTATACCCAGCCTTATCTGGATTCAGTTCTCACGTTCTGTCTGGTCCCCCAAGTCTTGCCAGGAGGGGATCCCTGAAGACAAAACTAGAAGAAAGCCCAGAACATCACTAGTTGTAGCCCCAAAACAAACAAGCAAAAAGGAAAACCAAAACCAAAGCCAAATGAAATAAGGGTTAACTGTGAAACAGATACTAAAACTGAGGCACTACGGATAGAGAAAAGTATCTTTTTCTGGTCTCCATTGACTTTTTAAATTTTGTCATGTAACATTTTATAAGTTATAAAGAAATTATTTGAAATTTCAAGAAGGTGAAATGGTAATGTTCCTTTTAATACAAAGCAACCAAACAAAAATTCAGTATGAATTTTTACAATATGAATGTTTCAATATGAACATTTCATATATACTTTGATAAACCAAATTTGATAAACAGCTCGACTTCAAAGAAACATACTATCTTAAAAATCAACCATAACCATGTTAAAACCCTAATATTGAAGGAATGTTTCAGTTACCCAAATTTATTCAAGAGGAAAGAGAAAAATTTCAATAACTCAGGAAGAAACTGAGGATATTAGTTGTCAATAATCTTAAAAATTGCCAGGTCCTATGCTTTCAGAGGGAAAGTTTCTGACCTCTTAAGATATAGATAGTTCTATTTAAAACTGGAAACGAGGCATATTAATTTTTATGCAGTCATATAAGACATGGAGGGTCTGGCAACCAGGAAACCAGGAAAAAATCAATATGCATAGTTCAGTGTCTGTTTGTCCTCATGTGAGTAGATAGATTTATGTATGTCCATATATACTTGTGCAATACCTATTAAAGGAACACAAAAAAATAATATTTGCCTCTGGGATAGAGAAAATGAGTAAATGGCAAAAAATACTTTAAATTTATTTTTTTACTTTCTACTTTTTAAATATTTTATTATACTACCTTTAGATATACAATTACAAGATGTAATTGGGCCCTATGAAAGCAGGATGAGAATGCTATTTGGGTCTCCCAAAGAGGAATCGAAAGAGCTATGCTTGGAATATCACACCTCACTCAAGGGAAAGAAGGAATCCGGAACTCCGACCTCCTTCACTGTTCCAGAGTCAGGGACGCTGTCTCGTTTGCCAATGCATCGAAAATCAGATTGGCTTAACATGTACTGTGATTTGGAGACGACTGCTGGACTAAAGCTGTTACTGACTGGATCCCAAGGGATGTTAAAGATCACGAGGCCGCCCACCTACAAGATGGTCAAACTTCTTCATCAAGACCCTGAACGAACAGTTTGAGGCTCTTTGTATTCCTGAAGCAACCAGATGCCATTGGGCCACACTGGCACGTGATAGGGTCAAATGGAAATATTACTGGCGCCTGCTCAAGCAAATTGATGAATAACAGGATGTCAAATGATGTCAAGTGATCAAGTGATATATATGTATATATATATATACATATATATATATATGAAATTTCCTTTTCATATAATCTATATATATACCTTTATGTGTGTATATATATGTACATATATGTACATTTATGTTGTATGTATATTTTTAGATATATACACACATAAAGGTATGTATATTATATGAAATAACATGTAGTGAAATCAAATTGTTTGAAATAACAAGGAAATGAGAACTAATTTCTTTCTACTCAAACTTCTAGTGTTTTGTAAATGCTAGAATTTTTCATTTCAAAATATTTGTTGGGGCTAAAGTTATAGTATAGTAGGTAGGACGTTTGCCTTGCATTCTGTAGACCTGCATTCAGTCTAGCATCCCATATGGCCCCTCAAGTAGCAACAGGAGTACTTCCTGAGCACAGTGCCAGTAATAACCCCTGATAAATTCCAGGTTGTTCCACAAACTAAAAAACAGAAATATTTTTAGGTATTTTATTATACCACTGTGAGATATACAATTACAAATATATACAATTAAAAGGTTCACATTTGGGTTTTGGTCATACAGTGTTCCAGCACCCATCCCTCCACCAGTGCCCATCTCCCACCACCAATGTCCCCGGTTCCCTCCCCCTCCCCCCAGCCCGCCTCCATGGCAGGTTCTTTATTTCTTTTCCCTTTCTCTTTCTTTCTCTTTTCCTTCCCTTCCAGACTATGGATTACGGAACATACATTAAAGGGGTTGTCATGTGTATCTTTTTGCCTCTATTTAATGCTAGTTCAGGTTGGTATTAGTACCCTCAACAATTGTTAGCACACAGTTCCATTTTCTGTCTTACCTAGCCTCTGACTCCCACACATTTGTGATAATTTCCACCTTTGACAAGACCTCCTGATATATGTTTCACTTGACCTTGGATATTGATATCATAATATGTACATATATGTTTATGTCATGCAAATAAATGCAGTCATTCTGTATCTGTCTCTCTCCTTCTGGCTAATTTCACTCAACATAATCTTCTCCATATCCATCCGTTTATAGGCAAATTTTATAACTTCATTTTTCCTGACAGCTGCTTAGTATTTCATTGTGTAGATGTACCAAAGCTTCTTTATCAAGTCATCGATTCTCGGGCACTCTGGTTGTTTCCAGATTCTGGCTATTGTGAATAATGCTGCTATGAACATAAAAGTAGGGATGGTGTTTCTGCTGCGTATTTTTGGCTTCCCAGAGCATATTCCCAGAAGTGGTATGGCTGGGTCAAATGGGAGTTCAATTTCTAGTCTTTGGAGGAATGTCCATATTGTTTACCAGAAAGGCTGTACCAGCCGGCATTCCCACCAACAATGGATGAGTGTCCCCTTTCCCCACATCCACGCCAGCACTTGTTGTTCTTGCTCTTTTAAATATGTGCCAGTCTCTGTGGTGTAAAGTGGTATCTCATTGTTGTTTTAATTTGCATCTCTCTGATGATTAGTGATGATGAGCGTTTTTTCATATGTTTTTTGCCATTCAAATTTCTTCCTTTTTTGAAGTTTCTGTTCATTTCTTCTCCCCATTTTTTGATGGGGTTGTTTGTTTTCTTCTTGTAAAGTTCTACCAGTGCCTGATATAACCTGGATATTAACCCCTTACCATATGGGTATTGGGTGAATATTCTTTCCCATTCTGTGGACTGCCTTTGTATCTTAGTCACTGTTTCTTTTGAGGTGCAGAAGCTTTTTAGTTTCATGTAGTCCCATATGTTTATTTTTCTTCTAGTTGCTTTGTTAGTGATGTTTCACCTTGAAAGATGCCTTTAGCTTCAATGTCGTGGAGGGTTTTCCTATATTTTCTTCAATGTACTTTATGGATTCAAGTCTGATATTGAGATCTTTAATCCATTTTGATCTGATTTTTGTGCATGGTGTTAGACAGAGGTCCAAATTCAGTTTTTTACATGTTGCTGCCCAGTTTTCCCATCACTACTTGTTGAAGAGGCTTTCCTTGCTCCATTTTGAACTCTTTGCACCTTTATCAAAGATTAAATGATCATGTGTTTGAGGTTGGGTGTTAGGATACTCAATTCTATTCCATAGGTTCACAGGTCTGTTTTTATTCCAATACCACGCTGTGTTAATTACTACTGCCTTGTAGTACAGTTTGAATTTGGGAAAGGTGATGCCTCCCATCTTCTTTTTCCCGAGAATTTCTTTAGCTATCCTTGGGGGTTTGTTGTTCCGTTACAAATTTCAGGATTGTTTGGTCAATATCTTTTAAGAATATCATGGGTATCCTTATAGGGAGTGCATTGAATCTGTACAGAGCTCTAGGAGTCTTACCATTTTGACAATGTTGATTCTCCCCATCCATGAGCAGGGAATTTGTTTCCATTTCCTTGTGTCCTCTTTTATCTCTTGGAGCAGTGTCTTATAGTTTTCTTTGTACAGGTCCTTTACACACTTGGTTAAATTGATTCCTATGTTGTTGATTTTCTCTGGCACAATTGTGAATGGAATTGTTTCCTTAATATCCCTTTCTTCTCTTTTGTTATTTGTATATAGGATAGCCACCGACTTTTGGGTGTTGATTTTATATCCTGCCACTCTACTGTATGTGTCTATTATTTCTAGGAGTTTTTTGGTAGAGAGTTTAGGGTTCTCTAGGTATAATATCATGTTATCTGCGAATAATGATAGCTTGACTACTTCCTTGCCTAACTGGTTGGCCTGGATGTCCTTTTCTTCTCTGATTGCTATGGCAAGTACTTCCAGTACTATATTGAGTAAAAGAGGTGAGAGTGGGCAACCTTGTCTTGTCCCTGATCTCAGGGGAAGGCTTTCAATTTTTCCCCATTTAGAATGATGCTCACTGACAAACCATTCGTAAGACTTGTAAGGACAGGGAAATAGAGAATCCAAATAAACAGAATCAGAAATAAAATGGTGACATAACAACAGAAACCACAGAAATCCAAAAGATCATCAGAGATTACTTTGAAAGCCTGTATGCAGTAAAACACAAGAATCTAGAAAAAATGGATAAATTCCTGAAGTCCTGTAACCTCCACAGGCTGAAACAAGAAGACCTGAAATACCTGAATAAGCCTATCACCATTGAGGAAATTGAAATAGTAATTAAAAGTCTGCCCAAACACAAAGCCAAGGTCCAGACAGATTCACTAGTGAACTCTACCAAACCTTTAAGTAGGACCTACTGTCCTTTTCAAGCTCTTCCAGGAAATAGAAGAAACAGAAACACTCCCAAACAGCTTCTATGAGGCACATATCACCCTGATACCCAAAGCAGGGAGAGACAACATAAAGAAAGAAAACTACAGACCAATATCCCTGATGAACACGGATGCTAAGATCTTCAACAAAATAGTAGCAAACAGAATCCAAAGACTCATCAAGATGATTATTCATCATGACCAATTAGGATTCATCCAGGGAATGCAAGGATGGTTCAACATTTGCAAGTCAATCAACATAATACATCATATCAATAAGAGAAAAAATAAGAAGCACATGATCCTATCAATTGGCGCAGAGAAAGCATTTGACAAGATCCAGTACCCGTTCATGATTAAAACCCTCCAGAAAATGGGAATTGAAGGTACTTTCCTCAAGATAGTTACAGTCATCTACCAACAGAAATATTTATTGACCCAAATCAGCCTTCCCTACTTTAGTTTCTGTAAAAGGACATGAAGCTATCTTGCTTCAGCTCAGCTATTATTTTTTTCTTGTAGATATTTACAGACCACTATTTAGTTCCTCAAAGCTAATGCATTATGCAACTTCCTAACAACTTCTTGGTCTCATCTTGGTAAAACACAAACCATCAATTCTCAATAAAAATTGTTTTATTAAAGAAACATCTCAAGGTAGAATTATTAATGACTATAAAGAACTCTGCCTACTTTAAGAGGATCTTGTGTTATTACTCCTTAGTAGTGAAACTCAATGGGCAAGTGAATTACCAAAAAGCACTTTGTTCATAGATTGCATTGGTGCCTTTGAGTCCAGAGTTCATTGTCAAATAAAGTGCACCATTTGGGGATACCATTTTTTGAATTTTTAATGATGTTTGATTTCCTAGTCACTCATTTGCAACAGGTTTGCAGACCTTCAGTGTGAACCAGTGAGAGTGGCAAGTATGTGGTAAATGTTTATGCTCCTCTGGCACTTTTTCTGGTAATTGTTGAAGTATTTATAATCCTCCTGATTTTATCCTGAATGTGTGCCTGCATTTAGAGCCATAAATTTCTGTGGATTTGAGTGGCTGTTGACAGCATGGTTTTAACTATAACGTACTCGTTTGTGTGAGTGTGTGTGTGTGTGCGTGCGTGCATGTGTGCATGCATCTCTATACATGGATATTTATTCTCACACCCACAAACAGAGGAATTTATAGCATAACACACATGCAGGCTTAAAAAATATCCTGTCATAAACTGCTGAGTGTTTTCTCTGGAGTGTTGGGTATTAAAGTGAAAACGGCATCTTAAGGTGTTTATTTCTGCAGAAGTAGAGATCTTGGGCAGGAAGCCATTCAGATTGGAGGCTGCCTCTTCTCTCAGGACATCTTTCAAGGGCCCCTGAGAGAAGTCACAAAATCTTTCTGCTCACAGTGCCTGCTAGGAAATACCCACCATCTGAATGTTCCAGGAACTGGTCCTAGTGAGTATGGCTAGGACACCTCAGCTTTGAGGTTTATAGACAGCTGCAGCTTACAAGATAGTTCACTCTTGCTTATTTCTGCTCTTTCTTCATTTTCATGTGTTTTTAAGTAATGACACTTATTGGTGCTGTGACTTTGCCAGTGTTCACTCTGCTTTTTTCAAAGTAGACAAAGATTTTAAGAAGCAAACTTAATGGGATTAAAATGTGATCATTCCTACTATCCTTCACATTTTGCAGAACTGGCAATTTGCTGATAGTTGACAGATGACCTGAAATCTATTTTTTGCTCATTAATTGGGTTAGCAGTGGTTCAGACACGTTCTCTTGGCTTTGTATTTTGTTATGAGCATAGTTTTATCTCTCCTATAGGATTATACATTTCTTGAGGACTTGAACTATGGCTTGTATTTACTTATGCCTTCAAAGGATGTTGCATATTTGAGTGGAGTACTGGGTGCAATGTTTATGCTCAGTAAATACTGAGGAATTGGGTTTCTTCCAAGGTGTTCATTTAGCTTTTGGTTCTAATAGTGGCCCACTCATGACTGTAATAATGGTAACTGGGAAGTGTTAGTAAAATGTTTGCTTATTTGTTCAGTAGCTCAGGATATTCACATATGGGATCCTTAGCTGAGGATTTTGTTGGGCTTCTCTCAGGAATTGCTAGTGGTTGCATTTGCTTATCTTTATCTGAGAAATCTTTCTTCAGAGGTAGTGTGGGAAAATACTATGTACTTTAGATAACAGATGAGTTGTTACTTTTGAATAAGTAGGAATTTGAGGGGCCCAGCTTGGCAAATCTCCTTTCGTTGTCCCCCTTTTTCCTACTCCATTTCCATAGCATCCCCAAATCAAGTAGTCCATGATCCATTTTCAAGATAGATGTGACTCTTCTCAATATAGTTTGCAAGCCATTTATCTAATGAAACTGTCTTTGAATGTATTATTTTCTTTTCCCTGTGATTTAAAACTAATTTTCTAGAATAGTTTTAGGTTTACAGAAGAACTGACAGAAAATAGTGTTCCTTTATATACTCCTCAACAGTTTCTGCCATTACCAGCATCTGGTATTGATGTAGTACCTTTATTATTATTGATAAACCAGGAATAACCCATTGTAACAAACTATTTTTATTAGAATAAACTTATTGTGTTTTAAGGATCTATGTATTTTGCATATCATTACATATCTGCCATGATAGTATCACACACAATAGTTTGACTATTCTAAACTGCATTGTGCTCTCGATATTTATCTTGGGGTTCAACCTTTTTAATCTTAGATTTATGTTCAAGAGAAGATAGTGGTGTCAGGAATTAAACAATACTCTTAGAACCTATCTTAGATTCTTGCTAGTTCATTCTATTCCATCATTGTAACTGATAAAAAAACTCCAGAATTATACTTCCAAAAGACAAATCAACACTACAGAATATGATCATGATATGTTGATAATTCAAGAGACAACTTACAAATGTGGTTTGAAAGAGCTATCAGTTATTGATGAACCTAAGTGTCAAGATAACTTTCACTAGAATGATGCCATACTTATTTAGAATATGTTGTGATATATTTCAATGTAAGGAATGTAAATATGTGGGCTACACTTAACTTTAACTGTTTTTATGTCTAGACTTTTAGATCTGCCCTTCTAGATAGCAATTTGTGAGGTGTGTTTTCCTTACTTTAGGGCCTGTCTTAGAACCTTGCTAATTATGCATATGGTGTTTAGAATGACTATGAAAATGAATTCAAGATATTAATAAACCAAGAAGACAAGCAGTTTTCAAAAATCACATTATGTGTACTTAATACCTAACTGACCTTTCCTGCAGTTACTTAAGTCTTTTAAAAATTCATTTAATTTTTAAGCCAGTGTATTAACCTATTTATATGTAAATTATCTTTAATTCATGCATTGATTTAAAAGACTAATCCAAAAGATCTTTTACCACAAGTGACCTTTTTGACACTACACTGCTGGGAATGCTGTGAAGTATTTTTTCGTGACCTGACACCCACCTGTGTTACAACATATGTCAACTTTAGCCTGTAGAACTCACTCACAATTCTTTACTTTTTGCCAGCATTGAATTATTAATAGTTTAATTGTTAGGAGTAGTATCATAATTTCCACAAAACCATTTCTAGAAATATTTTCAGTTTTTATTCTCATCATTGAATCTAATTAGAAGCATTTACTAAGAAATACCTGTTTTTCAAGAGACTGAAAGTAAGAGAATTAATATTTATTGTCCTTAAAAACTGGGATGTCCATGAAGTTTAATTTGATGTTAGTGCATGTCATATAGACTTGAGAATTCAAAGACTCTTCACAAGTAAGTGGAACGGTTGGCATTAATACTTATGATGTGATATATTTTTTAACTTTTAAATTCCTGTTTATGTTTATTTCTCCTTAGGAAATGTTTTAAGTCAGTGCTTCATAAGATATTATTTTTCTTCTGGGGATACATATAATTTGGAGTAATCTAATGTTTGTTAGTATGCACATACAAATCAATTAAATTTTAACAATGTGAAATACTTCCAGTACCACATATGAGTTTGTTGCTATCTCTTCATGGTGTTGATGTTTTTGTCAGGGTTTTAATCTGAAATATTAATTTCAAACCTCATATGCAAATGCCTGTATGTGTATCTGTATCTGTATTTGTATCTTAATGACTTAAGTGAATAACTCTTTAGAGTGAGAAGATTACCTTAAGACATTAATGCAAATATAATTCTTACAACCCATCCTGGAGCTGTTCAACATAAGCCCTAAATACCTGCCCATATACACATGTCTTTCTAAAACAAATTTTGTGACTCAAAAATGACTAAGAAGTACTAAACACACATATATGTGCATACACACATGCATGTGCATACTAAACATACATGCATGTGCATACACACAATCCTATTAGATATAAATCTGTAATAGTATCTTGATATGAGTTCTGCTTACCTTGGCTTGTTTCATATGGCCAACTGCAGCTCAAAAACTGATGTTCAGTAGGATCAGAGGCCACAATCACATAGCTTTTATGTGTTACATAATTATAGCATACTTTTATTTAAAATTATTGTTGTAATTATTCTATTTTGTTTTGATTTGGGGGTCATATCTGGCTTATTCAGGGGACCATAGATGTGCCAGGTATTGAACTTGTTTTGACCCTGTGAAAGGCAAGCACCTTATATGCTCTACTTTCTCTTCAGCTTTTATAAATTTATATTGTTATTGTTAATATTTTACTGTGCCTAATTTATAAATTAAACTTCATGACAGATAAATCTTCACAGGACAAAGCATAGTAAACACAGGGTTTGTGTCAGGTCTCTTAGAGGTTTTGAAGTATATTCAATACCTGGAATGAAAACTACCATACAAGATATATAGATAAATATGTACAATTGTGTCTCAGCTTTTGCAGAAGTTATATAAAGTTACTATGATCATGAGTTAGGAAATACTATGCTATTTTTATTTTCTTTCCTTCTCCTTTCTCTCTTTCTTTCTTTTTTTTTTCTTTCTTTCTTTCTTTCTCTCTTTCTTTCTTTTTCTTTCTTTTCTTTCTCTCTTTCTTTCTTTCTTTCTCTCTTTCTCTTTCTTTCTTTCTCTCTCTCTCTTCCTTCCTTCCTTCCTTCCTTCCTTCCTTCCCTCCCTCCCTCCCTCCCTCCCTCCTCTCTCTCTTTCTTTCTTTCTTTCTTTCTTTCTTTCTTTCTCCCTCTCTTTCTTTCTTTCCTCTCTTTCTTTCTTTCTTTCTTTCTTTTCTTTCTTTCTTTCTTTCTTTCTTTTTCTTTCTTTCTTTCTTTCTTTCTTTCTTTCTTTCTTTCTTTCTTTCTTTCTTTCTTTCTTTCTTTCTTTCTTTCTTTCTTTCTTTCTTTCTTTCTTTCTTTCTTTCTTTCTTTCTTTCTTTCTTTCTTTCTTTCTTTCTTTCTTTCTTTCTTTCTTTCTTTCTTTCTTTCTTTTCTTTCTTTCTTTCTTTCTTTCTTTCTTTCCTTCCCATACCTGGCAATGCTAAGGGGTTGGTCCTGGCTCTGCACTTAGGAATCAATGCTGTTGGTGCCTAGGGGACCATATGTGATGCCAGGTATTATACCCAGGTCAGCCTTGTGCAAAAGAAAATGCACACCCACTCTAGAATTGCTCCTGTCCTACACTATTTTACAAAAAGGAAAAAAACGGTATAGGTTCCTACAAGTTTCTTGCCACATTTTGTTCACTGATCAACAGAAAATTTTGTTAATGCTTGGTTTTGTCTCAAGGCACACTATTTAATAAATGTTGTTACACTAGAAAGATAGTATGTGGTTGCATTGGGCATGAGCCTGGTTCAAATCCCTGGTCTCTGAGTAATGCCAGGAGTTACTCGAGTATAGTCAGGAACAGTGTTGAGTACTACCAGGTGTGCCTGCTTTTAATGAAAACAAGCAGAAAATATCACAGAGAAAGAGTTATTTGTTAGTACTAAAGTCAGGACTAATAACACAATATAACTCATGCCCAAAAGAAATTTCTTCAATACTTGTTATGTTCCTGCCAGGCACATCTTAGTCTTTTTTGCAATTAGAAACACTTGAATGCCCTTTACTCCACTTGGAGTAAAGAGCTCAGCAGCAAATTTCCCAAACAAAAGCATAAAAATGTGGGAAATGTGGCACTAAGTAAATCAGTGAGATGTGAAAGAAGGTTGTGTCACCTTGTTTACTCTAGTTTGGGTCACCCTTCAATCAATGTTTAACCATTTTATGCATTTACAAATAACCTATTTGAGAGTTGTCTTAGTGAGTAGGCACTTTCGTGGAATTGACAAATAATGAGGATCCAAGTTCCATGTGTCTATCCCCTTATCTGTGCCATACAAAGCATGTGCAAGCTTGGGTGATTCCTAGGGAGACAGAAGTACTACCATTATGGGACTGGCGGGTTTCCCAGCAGGAGAAACAGATACTAAACAATTAATTATCCAAATCATTGCTAATAATAACAGTGGAAACTGTGCTGGTAGAAGAGTACCAGATGACATTAAAACATATAACAAAGTACCCAAGCTCAGGAGGAGTGAAAAAAGGCTTCTCTGAGGATGCAACACTTATACAGCCTCAGAAGAATGGGAAATTTTTTAAGAAAACACTAGCATGTGATTTGTTGTGCTGATTTACATTTTATGAGATTTTGCTTCTGTTTTACTTAGAGTTGGTAGTATTTATATCAATACATTTACCTAGTGTAAGAAAGCTTTTCTTGGTGCCTGAGAGATAGCACAGTGGGTAGGCACTTGTCTTGTTTGTAGCCTGCTTGGTTTTGTTCCTCAGCATCCCATTTGTCCCCCAAGCACTGCCAGGCGTGGTTCCTGAGTGCAGAATGGGGAGTAACCCTTGAGTATCACAGAGTGTGCCCAACACCCACACCCACAAAAAAAGTATTTCCTTTTATGTCCATGACAAGAATTTGCCCCAGCGTAATCTCCTGTACTATATCCTTTATGGGAACTTTGAATATATCTGATAAAAGTGAATATATCTGATAAAATATATATCTGATAGAATATATATAAATATATAATATATCTAATAAAATACATGTGATAAAAGTGTATATCACCCAGTGACTGGCAGTAAAGTATGTCTGTACAGGGAACCTAGTTCAAATCCCTGTCACCTGTTGGATGACAGGTCTAGCTAACTTGGGAGCTTTGCTCTTTATCCACTCACACTTTAATCTGTTTACATGTTCTTAAGCCAAGGTTCATACTAATGAGATCTCCTGAGTAAACACTGATGGAGGGTGTGGCTGTTACAGAAGTCACCTTGACTCTGAATAAGTAACTTCTGAATTATCATTATGTATCTACTATTGACTTCGATGTTATCTAGATTGGACACAGCTCCTCTTTAGACTTACTGGTGCCAGCATGGGACAGTGAATTTACCAGGAGACTCCAACCCTGGCTACGTTCAGACTGTCTTTAAATATTATAGGAAGGATCATAATAGTTTTCCCTCAAGCAGGTGAGTGTGACCTTTTCAGTATACAGAGAACAAAATACTCAGAATCACCCTGGTGCATATAATAAATAAGGACCTTGTGGATACCATCTAGATTACATGAAACCCATGAAAGTAAGATATATTACTTTATACAAGCCCCCACCCCAGTGTTTTGACATAAGAGGTAATCTTGGGAGAGGGTTTAGTCCTTGTCATAATCATTTGTTTAGACCTCTAGTAGGATGTGGCACCAACCTACTACTAGTCTACTCTCTAGAAGCTGTGCAGTTGAGCTTTGCTTACAGGACCCTCCCTGAAGTTAGGATTACTTTCGTATATATAAGGGGACTGACTTGAGGTACTGCATCCACTTTGGTGGATCCTTTCTGAGTGGGATCCTCTTTGGTTGGAGACATAGGTCCTCATGCATAGTCTAAATTCTGAATAGAGCTAGAGGTCTTCCATTACATTGGATTGCGATGGTAGAGATTATTCTACTCTTAAAAGCCTCTTGGAACTGTGCGGACTCATGAGTTTCCATCCATTCCCCAGTGGCCTCAGAGGTAGAAGAGAACTTCTGTCCTGATATTGTTGGGGACCCCAGTGGCTCCCCGACAGTCACCATGTATAGTCCACATTATGTTTATGCAATGAAAAGACACTGCTTTTTCCCCTTCCTTTCCTATATTACTTTCTCTTTGTACATTTTCTCCTTTCTTTTTTCTTAGGTTGACTCTTCTAGAAAGATAATTGCCAGGAATTATTTGGTAGAAGAAACATTCTTATCCTTCCAGGAGAGTTAAACTTCTCACTGGAAGTTGAATCATCCAGTAGTAGTTTAATTTGTATGATTTTTCCCCCTACAACCAGTGATGCTCCGAGGTTTCTCCTGGCCCTACTGCACTCAGAAAATACTCTACTTGTAAAGTTCTACCAGTGCCTGATATATCCTGGATATTAACCCCGTAAAAATAAAAAATTAAAAAAAAAGAAAATACTCTACTCCTGGAAGTATCTAAAGGCCCATATGGGATGCTGGGGATTGAACTTGGGTTCACCATGTACAAGGCAAGTGCCCTAACTGTTGTACTATCTCTCAGACCCCTCAGAAATACTCTTAACCTCTGGAAATACTCTATTGTCTCTTGTTCAATAAATTCAGAGAAATTGCTAAATAGCTTAGTGTTTAAATTAATTAGATTTCACTTGAACACTTAAAAATAAATATTTTTCTCTGTAGGCCAATTTGATATGTACATATTATTTTTGATAGAATGGCAAAATTAGACTATTTATTCACTCATTCATTTACTCTTCCATTGATGCATTTATTTATTTATTCATAAACACTTCACAAATATTTTCTTTGTGAAAGACCCATGCAGATACTCTAATATGTAAATAATATGTAAAAAGAAGATATATATGAACTTTTAATGTTTGTCTTTTATAAGTTTTGTCTGAAATAATAACCTTTGCAGACAATGATTATATATAAACATCTTTAAGTACTTATTCTATACTCTGTACCATAATAATCTTGATCATACATTATCTTCTGAATGCTCCTATCAAGTAGATTCTATTATTATCGTTTTATTGACAAAGTAACTGAAACTCAGGAAAGTAAAAAGTTATTTGAGGTCAGTCACTATAAATGAGTTTGATTTCTTTGCAGGAGATGGGGCTTGGGGGTAGAGGAGGGCTTGGACCGCACTCAAGTAATTCTCAGAACTTATTCCTAGGTCTGTGCTTGGGGAACATAACTGAACTGGGATCAGTTACTTGCAAAACAAGGGCCTTCTGTCCTGTACTACTATATCTCTTGCCCCTGAGCTACAGTTTGAAACAACTGCATTCATAAACATATTATATTGCATCTTTCCCATGTATTTTTATTTATAACTAATAGAGATATTAATTTAAGATGTCAACCAAAATAAGCTTATAATATTTGAAGATATTTTATTCCAATAAATTTGACTAGGTTTATTGGTGGGCCTTTGTGATTTTTTTTTTTTGTTTATGGGGTGTTTCCTTATTATTAATTATTATTATTATTGTTATTGTTAATGTTATTATTATTTTTGATTTCTTCCCAGAAAGTCTCTGCTAATGTCCCACTTTGTCTCAGATTTTGTATAAAAAAGTTCAAAAACTGAGTGGTTAAATAACTTGCTGTTTACATATCTTTAAGCTAGGGTTCATGCTAAAGAGATATCTCTTTCACTTAAACACCATAGAGGGTGTGGCGGTTGCAAGAGTCAATTTGAATTTAATAACTCTTGGAATATCATTATGATTTCTACTATGATTTCAATGCGTACTAGTTTGGTCATAATTTCTCATATTCCCCATGAGTCCAAATGTGGAACAAGTTATACCAGGAGAAAGCCACGCTGGCTAAGTGGGATCACTATTTAGGAATCAGCTTGTTACTGTCCAGGAATCTTATCGCCTTCGAGATATAGAGAACACACAGGAATGTAACAAAGCTGAGTTTATTGTGCTGGCTAGCCAGGGTTCAATTCTCACATGGAATCGCAGGTCCGAACAGGCAGGAGGGACCTTGAGTCTCCTCAAAAGGCCCCTTATGAAGGCTCCTCCTGTCCATCACAACAGTGCCCGCACGAGTACATAGCCAATTAGTTTATACTATATTATCTCTAGCCTATCCACTCAAGGTATATTGCTCCTTAGCCTATAGGTGTGTGGTCACATGAGCAAGTAGGCAGGGCATGTCCTGCACATACACTGGGTCTTCTCCCTTGACCTGCCCATCCAGGTGGGGCATGCCCGCCATGAGCCCATCCAGGGCTGGCATGCCTCACATGCACACCGGGTCAACTTTCTGCCCCTACCCACATTCTACAGTCATCTTCCTTGCCCTGCTCACATTCTACAGGCCCCCCTCCTGTTTATCTTATCCTAGGGCTTCAGCACCCAGGGCATCAGCACCCAGAGTGGGGGGGGGGGGCTCTTACTGATGTCTGTTGGGGGAAATATGAGACAAACTACTATTCTTTCATTCCTTATCCTTTCAAGCTCTGAAAAGATCAATGGAGGAGTCTTGCTAGCTTGCCTTAAATGCGCAGGTAAGACCTTTTCAGTAAACAAAGAGCAGGGCACTAGAGCAGACTAGTATGAATGAAGACCTTGTGGATATTGGAAATAACCACCTAATGAAAGAAGGCAGCAACCCAACAACCCTCTCCCCAATCAGGCAGGCCTACTCATGGAAAATTACCATTTTAGGGCCTAAATAACCCTTTCATTAATATTAAATGGTGTGAAGGAAAAGTACATTAAGCTCTAAGGGTGAAAGGGAAAGCCCCAAGACCAGACCGCAAAGAGTTAACAGGAGCACACTAAAATAGTGGATGGGCTCTGTGAGTAGGCCAGATAAAGCCCAAGGCCTCCCAACCAGATGTCTAGGGAGTAAACCTAACTATAACCTTAAGTAATATCCTAATATGGTGTGCACCCTGCACCTGGAAAACCGCAAGCCTGTTGTACTGTAAAAGTTTCTTTTGTCTCAGAATGCTATAAAAACTGTGCTGTATCTCAGTTTGGGGCTCTTAGCCTCTAGCCTGCCATAGGTTATGCTGAGAGCCCCAGCATGCTTGGAAAATAAAATAAAACCATAGGTCCGGTCTCTCAAAGTTTTCCTTGATAGGTGCGGTGTTCTAAGGCTCCCAGTTGGTCACCCCATCGGGTGGCCAACCCTTTCACTAGTATGCATGGACTTTATGGTCTGAAATTATGATGTGATTCATGAATAAATATCCATTAGATGTATTTCTTTCTACTAGCCTGCTCTCTACAGTGTTTGACATAAGAGGTTATTTCAGAGGAAATGACTAGGCACTGGCTTTCTCATTTGTTTAGACCTGAACTAGAAGTTGGCACCACCAAGCATTTGTACCTAAAAGCTGGTTTGTTGATCTTTTCGTAATGCAGCTCTGCCCATAAGAAAGGATTTGGGGTCTCTGGCTTTTGACAGGCTTTGGGTATATAAAGGGAATGACTTGGGGAAGAAGCATTCATTTTGGTGGGAGATCTGGGCCTGAGCACATGGTCAGAGGTCTGGCCAAGAGATAGAGCTCTGGGAAATCCCATTATCCTAGATTGTAGTAGCAGAGTTTACTTAATTATTGGTGATTAATAAAAGTCTTTGGAAATGTGCTGAACTTGTGACTTAATCCATTTGTTGCATCCCTTGAGGTAAAAGGAATGATGTATCTGATATTGTTGAGGACTCCAGTGACTCCCGATACAAGGCTGTCTTATATTTTGCATCTAAGATCTCCTTCTAAAAAGCAGCTATTTCTAAAAAAGAAACTATTGCTTTTTTTCTTCTGATTTCAGTACTAATTCATGCCAAGTGTGGAGATGTTAGAAAACATACACATAAAAAAAGAAGACTACACATTAAATTCTACTTGTATCTCTTATATCCATAGATAACTCCACACTTTGTCATTAATTGTGAAAAGTGCTTTGCAGGTTTTGTTCCGTCTGTTTGTTGCCTGTGCATTGCTTTTGTTTCTACCATGAAGCTGTTTTGCTCCTGGAGGAAAGGGAAATTTTCGTTTAGTGCTGTCTCCCACAGCACCTGGCTCTTTATTAAGCATATGGTAAGTTCTCAGCAAATACTTGTTGCTTAAACTGAGTTAGAAACACCCCATTAGAAACCTTTGCAACTGTAACAACACCACCCAAGAGGACCAAATTCCATGCTCCTGTTTGTTACTCATTGATCATTGCTGTGCCATTGACTCTGGGATAAAACCCTTAGTCCCAGAAAGGTTAGCTTTAAGATGCAGCAGAGAGCAAAGCTACAAAAATGAATAAGTACTCCTTCAGCCCCTGGATCATGCCAGGAGTACAGTGAATGAGTCAAGGAGGCTCTTCTCTCCATGGGAGGTTGATGGTATGTTTTTTCACCGCTGGTGTAGGAAATGGTCTTATGAACTTCAACTGGCCTCTAGATTCCATCACTGCAACCGGCAGCTTCTAACCTTGCCTACTGTCTGAACATGAAAAAAAAAACATATACATGCAAGGGCTCTTCCCCATTATAACTCTCACCTTCTGCTCCTCATAATTCTTTTATCTCCCACACCAGGCACCATCCATACTTCTGTTTCTTAGTGTTGTTTCTTCACTATGGACACTTGCTAAAGTTAGCTCATCAATCTGCTGTCTTGTCCCTTGATGATGTGTTTTATAGCAATGTCATGCAGAATTCCAGTTTCAGGTATTATCTGTCCACTCCAACAGCATCTCTTTAATACCACATAGGTGGTCCTCAGGGTCGCACTTCTTGTAAGCTCAAAAAGAGAGTACAATGCCAGGTCAGAGAGATGGTACAAGGGTTAAATACATGTCTTGCATGTGGTTTACTTGGGTTTGATCCTGGCACCCTGTATGGTCTCCTGAGTCCCACCAGGGGTAATGCCTAATGAAAGTAGTTTATTGTTTGTTCAAAAGGTGTTGCTTAGATTGTAAGTAAAATAACTAATCAAAAGAAAAATAGAGCAGTATAAAGGGGCAGTGTTGGAGATGGTCCATGTGTTTGGTGTGTTAGCTTAGTGTTGAAGCTAATAATCTATAAAATGGGAGAAGTATTATCTTCTCTTCCCAGCTTTCTGAAGCATCTTAAAGGAGCAAATGAAATAAATAAATGAATAAAATGAGGTTGGAAAGGGTTGTCAAATGTGCATTTTCTATTATATCATCGTGAAGATAATTTTACTGTATTATTATATCTTCTTTCAACAAAGATCTAATTGCAAAAAAAACTATAAAAAACTCATAAAACTGAGCAACATAGTCCAGTAAATTTTCAGTTTTAATTCAATTGAAGGACTGAGTTTAGAAACACTTGTAAAAATACTAATTAAGATGATCATCATTGAAAGCAAAGTGAAGGTACAGCTACATAAAAAGAGGGCATTAAGCTAGAAATTGGGCTAGCATTGTTTGGCATTAATTAAACTTGTAGCAAATCACAATAATTTTGCTGTGGCTTTAGTCTAGGAAGCTATACTGTAGTTCCCAAGTGAATAACCAGAAGGCCATAGGCGGAATAGTTTAACAAAAGGAAATTAGATGATTATCTTGTAAACTAGAAGAGTAATGATATTATGGCTTAATTAGACAGCTTGGTAGAAAGATCAAGTTTTAGCTAGTCTTTAAATAGTTGCCTGGTCATCTGTAAGATGCTGGATTGATATAATTTATGAGAAAAGAAGTATTACCAAGTGGCAACTGACTGCTAAGGGATAGGTCTAGGGAACACAGAACTACTTTAATAATACACAAATGGCAGTTAGCAGAAAACACCAGGGAGAATGATTTAATATAGTGATTAACAAAGAGTGTTTCATTAACAATCAAGAAAATTGCACTGACGGTATTAGAGACCCATATGATCAGGAGGGATTAAATCTAAGGAGATGTTTGGGTGTAATTGGACACAGCTAGAGTGCTCTGATAAATTCTGCATTTTGACCTTGGGTTAATTGTTGGCTTTTCACTGATTTTGATTTTGGCATTTTTTTTGCTTTGACTCATCCTGTGCAAAAGATAACTTTTAATATTTGCCATTTTGTCTGAAATATTAGACTTTGCCAACCATTTTCCGCTTTATATATATTTTTTTTTTTTTCATTATACGACCATGGAATATACAATTACAAATATGCTTATGATTGAGTTTCAGTCATAAAGTGTTCCAGCACCTGACCCTCTGCCAGTGCCCTATTCCCACCACCAATGTCCCCAAATTCTCTCCCTCCTCCCCCAGCCTGCTTCTATAGCAGGCACTTTTCCTTTTCTTCTTTCTCTCTCTCTCTCTCTCTCTCTTTCTCTTCTCTTTCCATTCTGGCTTGCCCTACAGTCATTTAGGATTTATCATGTAAACCCCTTTTGCACACATTCAATGCTGAGTTCTAGTCTACCATTTGCCACAATTAGTAGAACACTGGTATATATTTATATCCCATTAATGAATTCAGTCATTCTATATCTGTCCTTTTCATTCTGACTAATTTCACTAAGCATGATAATCTCCATGTCCATTCATTTGCAGGTAAATTTCATGACTTCGTATTTTCTGACAGCTGCATAGTATTCCATTGTGTAGATGTACCATGGTTTCTTATTCAGTCTTCTGTTCTTGATCATTTAGGTGTATGAGAGTCCTTTCCTCTCTGCATCCATGCCAGCACCGGTTGTTCTTGCTTTTTTGGATATGTTCCAGTCTCTGTGGTGTGAGTTGATACCTCATTGTTGTTTTGATTTGCATCTCCCTGATGATTAATGATGAAGAGTAATTTTTCATATGCCTTTGGCCATTTCTTATTTCTTCTTAGTTGAAGTCTCTGGTCATTTCCCTCCCTTCCCATTTTTTGATGGAGTTGACTGTTTTCTTCCTGTAAAGTTCTACCAATGCCTGGTAGGTATATAATGGATATTAACCCCTTATCAGGTGGTCTTTGGGTGAATATTCTTTTTCAGTTTGAGGGCTGTCTCTATATCTTGGTCACCGTGTCTTTTGAGGGGCAGAAGATTTTAATTTTATATGATACCATTTATCTCTGCTTACATTTGCTTTGTCAGTGGTGTTTTGTTTTTGAAGATGCCTTTAGCTTGATGTTGTAGAGCATTTTTCCTGTTTCCTTCAATGTGCCTTATAGATTCATGTCTGATGTTGAGATCTTTAATCCATTTTGATCTGACTTTTTCTTATGACATGGTGTTAGAAGGAGGTCTAAATTCATTTTTTACACATAGCTGTCCAGTTTTCCCAGCACAATTTGTTGAAGAGGCTTAATCTTTTTCCCAAGGATCACTTTATATCAATGGGGGTTTATTATTCCATACAAATTTAAGAATTGTTTGGTCAATTTCTTTGAAGAACGTCATGGGTATCCTTATAGGGATCTCATTTAATCAGTAGAAAGCTCTAGGAATATTAGTATTTTGGTAATGTTAATTCTCCCAATCCAGCAGGGAATGTGTTTCTATTCCTTCAGGTCCTCTTTTATTTCTTAAAGGAACATTTTACAATTTACATTTACAGATCCTTTACATTCTTAGACTGATTCCTAGGTATCTTTCTGTGATGCAAATGTGAATGGAATGGTTTCTTTAATATCCCTTTTTTCTCTTTTGTTATTTGTATATAGGAAAGCCATTGACCCTTTTGAAAGCTCGTATTTATGAAGTTCCTTCAATGGCTTGACGATTTTTGTCCTGGTTAAAGTTTTTAATTTAGACCATAATGGGGCTGAATAATCAATGGAGAACTGGGAAAATCCATATAGTCCGTCATATGTATATGTATTTAGTTTCTATTTCAGTACCATATGGGTGCTTTTTAATACTAGATTAGAAACTCAGGTACCAGCTGCTCCTCATGGGGAAAAACTGTTTTGAGTCCAGTATAGTACTCCTTCTAAGCTACATACTTTGTAGGACAGTCTAGAAAAGCATATTGGTTCAGGTTAGGTTAGGACAGAAACAATTGTATTATGTTATAGACCACCTGTGTTTTTATCTTGCTGACACCTAGGAATCTGTCAGCAGTGTTTGAGCTAATCCGGTGCTGCCTGGATTGGGTACTTCTGTGAGTCTCCTGTGGAAGAAAGCCAAAATTTTGTCTGCAGATTTTCAGCTTGATGACACCTTGGCTTAATAAAAATTCTGGAGCAAAGAAAGTGTTTTTTTATAAGTTCTGGGCTGGTAAGAATGAACAATTTTGCATAAGAAATAAATCCTTTGCATTTAGATAAATGAGAAACACTAGTGATGTGAAACTAAGTTTGCTTTACAAAGATAAGGGAACTAAGTAGAATTCTATGGGAATTCACACATTGGTTCTAAATCTTTTTAATTATTGCATCCAGAATTGTTTTTCCTTAAAAGATAACTATTGGTACACTTTTAGCATTTTTATTTGATAAATTTGACACCATATTTTGTAAATATAAGGTATGTGGTATATTGTTTTGGTACATTTGCATATTATATGATTGCCATTGAATAAACATATATCTTATGGCATAATTTTGTTGCATATGTTCTTGAGCGTATTTTTTATTCTGAGTGTTACATTTCCAGTGCTTATTTATACATTGTACCAGCACTTTTTATTTGTGTATATATGTTTTTTAAAATTTCAAGGCACATCTTGCAGTGCTCAAGACCTTTTCCCAGTGCTGAGGGACCACGTTTGGTGCCATGACCTCCTACACACAAAGGATGATCAATAGACTGTTCATTTTTCCCCTTCTATCCTACCTTCACTTTTAATTATTTAATTTATGGGAGTGGAGAACACAACCCAGTGATGCGAATAGCCGATTCCTGACACTGCGCACTGGACTGAACCCTGGTAATGCTCATAGGACAATATATGTCACCATCAAAAGAGGGTCAGTGGGACACAAGGCCAGTACCTTAACCCGTACTGTCTCTTTGGTCTTTTACCCTACTTATTAAACAATTCTCTTTAGCGTCCTAGCTTGACTCTGGACTTTTCAATGGAAATCCTGAGATGGTAATAACATTGTTCATTAAAAGGTTGTGCCATGGTGGCCCTATGATTTACCTGAGTTTTGCAGTCATTCACTCCACTGGACATTTCCTGGCATTCTTGCCTGCTTTCACATATAGATGGTTCAGTTCTCATTTAAAATTATTCTTAAAAAACAGACACGTGGACCTATGGAATAGAATTGAGTATCCTGACACCCAACCTCAAACACATGATCATTTAATCTTTGATAAAGGTGCAACGAGTCTAAAATGGAGTAAGGGAAAGCCTCTTCAATAAGTGGTGTTGGGGAAAACTGGACAGCGACATGTAAAAAAATGAATTTGGACCTGTGTCTAACACCATGCACAAAAAATCAGATCAAAGTGGATTAAAGATCTCAATATCAGACTTGAATCCATAAAAGTACATTGAAGAAAATATAGGAAAAACCCTCCATGACATTGAAGCTAAAGGCATCTTCAAAGATGAAACATCTCTAACAAAGCAACTAGAAGAAAAGATAAATATATGGGACTACATGAAACTAAAAAGCTTCTGCACCTCAAAAGAAACAGTGACTAAGATACAAAAGCAGTCCACAGAATGGGAAAGAATATTCACCCAATACTCATCTGATAAGGGGTTAATATCCAGGATATATCAGGCACTGGTAGAACTTTACAAGAAGAAAACAAACAACCCCATCAAAAAAATGGGGGAGAAGAAATGAACAGAAACTTCAGCAAGGGAAGAAATTCGAATGGCCAAAAAACATATGAAAAAATGCTCATCATCACTAATCATCAGAGAGATGCAAATCAAAACAACAATGAGATACCATTTTACACCACAGAGACTGGCACATATTCAAAAGAGCAAGAACAACAAGTGCTGGCGTGGATGTGGGGAAAAGGGGACACTCATCCATTGTTGGTGGGAATGCCGGCTGGTACAGCCTTTCTGGAAAACAATATGGACATTCCTCCAAAGACTAGAAATTGAACTCCCATTTGACCCAGCCATACCACTCCTGGGAATCTACTCTGGGAAACCAAAAATACGCAGCGGAAACACCATCCCTACTTTTATGTTCATAGCAGCATTATTCACAATAGCCAGAATCTGGAAGCAACCCGAGTGCCCGAAAATAGATGACTGGATAAAAAAGCTTTGGTACATCTACACAATGGAATACTATGCAGCTGTTAGGAAAAATGAAGTTATAAAATTTGCCTACAAATGGATGGACATGGAGAAGATTATGTTGAGCAAAATTAGCCAGAAGGAGAGAGACAGTTACAGAATGACTGCATTTATCTGCATAACATAAATATATAGGTACATATTATGATACCAATATCCAAGGTCAAGTGAAATATACATCAGGAGGTCCTGTCAAAGGTGGAAATTATCACAAACGTGTGGGAGTCAGAGGCTAGGTAAGACAGAAAATGGAACAGTGTGCTAACAATTGTGAGGGTACTAATGCCAACCTAGAACTGAGCATTAAATAGAGGCAAAAGGATACACATGACAACCCTTTAATGTATGTTCTGTAATCCATAGTCTGGAGAGGAAGGAAAAGAGAAAGATAGAGAAATGGAAAGAAATAAAGAACCTGCCATGGAGGAGGGCTGGGGGAGGGGGAGGGAACCGGGACGTTGGTGGTGGGAGATGGGCACTGGTGGCGGGATGGGTGCTGCTACACTGTATGACCAAAACCCAAATATGAACTTTTTAATTGTATATCTTTGTAATTGTAAAAATTAAAAAATTAAAAAAAAAAATTAAAAAAAAAAAAATGAAAAAAAAAAAAAAAAAATAAAATTATTCTTACAGATGTCTTAACACTTTGGAAATTTTCTGAAAGATAGTATTGCTATAAAAATGTAACCTCTACCCCAAATGTAGGAAAAATGTTTACTGAAGAGTGGAGTACCCAGGGCAAGAAATATTTCTTTCAAAGGAGTGGTGTGTTCAAGTATGCACTTCAATTTGAAAGGTACACGAAGTACTAAGCTTCTAAATTAGCTAAATGTGATTCCAAATAGACTGGCAGAAAAAGTATTTTTCAGCAGTAAGTAGGATTAAAAGATTTGAGTTGGAAAAGGAGATTGAGTTGGAAAAGGTATTCTAGAGCTAGTGGTCAGTCTTTTTCATACTTATGACTTGGGAGTAAAGGAAGAACTGTGGAAATTCCATTGGGAAAAAAACATTTCTTAATTAGAATTTCCCTGAGAGAACAATGTTAGATTGTGAATGACTAGAATAATGACATGTCTCCATATTGAAAGTGGGGGAAAGGGAAAGGAAGGAAGGAAGGAAGGAAGGATGGAAGGAAGGAAGGAAGGAAGGAAGGAAGGAAGGAAGGAAGGAAGGAGGGAGGGAGGGAGGGAGGGAGGGAAGGAGGGAAGGAAGGAAGGAAGGAAGGAAGGAAGGAAGGAAGGAAGGAAGGAAGGAAGGAGAAAGAGAAAGAGAGAAAGAAAGAAAGAGAGAGAAAGAGTGAAGAAGAAAGAAAGAAAGAAAGAAAGAAAGAAAGAAAGAAAGAAAGAAAGAAAGAAAGAAAGAAAGAAAGAAAGAAAGAAAGAAAGAGAGAGGGAGAGAGAGAAAGAAAGAAAGAAAGAAAAGAAAGAAAGAAAGAAAGAAAGAAAGAAAGAAAGAAAGAAAGAAAGAAAGAAAGAAAGAAAGAAAAAGAAAGAAAGAAAAAAGAAAGAAAGAAAGAAAAAGAAAGAAAAGAAAGAAAGAAAGAAAGAAAGAAAGAAAGAGAGAAAGAAAGAGAGAAAGAAAGAGAGAAAGAAAGAAAGAGAGAAAGAAAGAGAGAAAGAAAGAGAGAGAGAGAGAAAGAAAGAAAGAAAGAAAGAAAGAATGAATGAATGAAAGATAGAGAGAGAGAGAAAGAAAGAAAGCAAGCAAGCAAGCAAGCAAGAAAGAAAGAAAGAAAGAAAGAAAGAAAGAAAGAAAGAAAAGAAAGAAAGAAAAGAAAGAAAGAAAAAGAAAGAATGAATGAATGAATGAATGAAAGAGAGAGAGAGAGAGAGAAAAGAAAGGGGCAAGCAAGCAAGCAAGAAAAAGAAAGAAAGAAAAAGAAAGAAAGAAAGAAAAAGAAAGAAAGAAAGAAAGAAAGAAAAGAAAGAAAGAAAGAAAAGAAAGAAGAGAGAAAGAGAAAGAGAGAAAGAGAAGACAGGAGCAGGATTGAGACTAAGCTTCTGGAATAATGCCTACAACCACATTTATAGGATAGACTTGGTGTGAAAACAACCATTTCTGTTACAATTGGCTGTAGAGCCAAGTAAGATTCTCGACTGATAAGGGAATTGTCATCATCCATTCTTTGGATGACAGAAGGCTTTCCTAACTGTAATGTCCATGCATACGAAGGATTTTATTTTACCAATGATTTTTTTATAATAATGCTGAAAGCCAGGCAGTTCTACAATACTTCCACTAGTGACATGGACACTCATAGTTTTTGTTTCTTTTTTTAGCTCATTAGTCAATTTTCTCAGTGTAGCAAGCACACAGAGAAAGTCCCAGTTTTGTCAGTGTTTACATTGACTTGCAATTTTGGGCTAAAATGCATTTACTTTTTTATGAAAACACTTCTATTATCTCCATACTTCATCTTTTTAAAAAGCCAATTTATCTTTCTTTTTTTTTTTCTTTACATTTTGGGTCACAACTGGTGATGCTGAGGGGTTACTTTTGGCTCTGCACTCAGGAATTACTCGTGGTGGTGTGCAGGGGACCATATGTAATGCCAGGAATCGAACCAGGATCGACTGTATGCAAATAAAATGCCCTACCCGCTGTGCTATACTCTGGCCACTATTTAGTTTATTTTTTAAGCCAAATGTATAGTCTCTCTGTATTAGTATTTGTAGGGATAATTTGAAGAAGCTTGATTTGAAGGGAAAAGTTGTCCATTGTTGAGAAATTTCAGAGTAAATAAACAAGATTTAATTTAGGATTAGATTAGATATATGCACGTATATGCATTTTGATTATTTCATAATTCCTAAAGTCCGAGGATTATGGAACCTTTTATATTGGGACATGTGTTCTGAGGCATGCGGTTAGATAAACACTAAATTATAGGTTTCTTTGAAGATAGGGCATATATGTGTTCATCTCTATTCTTGCGATCTAGGTCAGTGTCTTTTATACTAAAACCATAAAGTCGTTGACTTTATGAAAATGATGGGGCCCCCAAAAAAGGCAAAAAAAATGAAAATGATGGGGAGGAAAAAAAAACTACTCTAAAACCCTACTATATGCCATCCATTTGATACCATGATCTCTGAAAAAAGATCTAATTCTCTTGGGTCTCTTCGAGTGTATTCCTTGTCTACCACTGAAATAATTCCTTTGTTAAATGAATAGGTTTTGAATTTTTATAAATTTGTTGGTATTGTTGCTGTTATTATGTATTTGTCAGTCAAACTCAATCAATACCTTGCAAAATACAGGCAAACCCAAAACTCAACAAATTCAACACCTGTGTGCTACTACTTGTGCCACACTCCCAGCCTTCAAACAAGGAAATTTTAAGATACATAATGCAATAAATTGTTACAAAATAAAATTACTGGCATATGAACCTTAAGCTCTTCACCATTTTCTACGCAGAAATAATATGTACTATCTTGTTAAACTTTCAGGTCTTATTGAAAAAAGAAAAATATCTAAGAAAATTACAAAAAAAGAAATTGAGAGGTTATATCGAACTACATAATAGAGTTGAGAGATAAGAAGAACAAGTTGCCCAGATTGGGCGTCTGGAATGTTTGGCACGGAGCCAGGAGAGAGTTTATGAGCCAGCCAGCTGCCAACCAAGGAGAATCCTGAGAAATGGAACAGAGAGAAGAGAATGATTTTAGTAGTGTTTTTACAAATTAAGAATGGATTCTTCCATTTTTTTTTTATCATTTGTCTTAGTGATAATGTGAAGGTCCTCCTGGACTTTGGAATTTATTTCTGTTTCTTTTTTTTTTTTTTTTTTTTGCTTTTTGGGTCACACCCAGCAATGCTCAGGGGTTAGTCCTGGCTCTGCACTCAGGAATTACTCCTGGCGATGCTCAGGGGGACCATATGGGATGCCGGGGATCGAACCCAGGCTGGCATAGGCCAGCCGCGTGCAAGGCAAACGCCCTACCCGCTGGGCTATCGCTCCGGCCCTTGTTTCTATTTCTATCCGTGACATGGTACCATGACTGAAATACATGGACACCACATTATTTAGTAAGAACACATTCGATTCATTTTTCTACCTGTTTCTTTCAACTTTTACCACTATCTTCACCCTCTGATCTAAGTTGCCCAGCTTCAGAGTTCTTCAGTGAAATCACATTTAAGCATTGATAATAATTCTTGTCTGAAAAGAAACTTTCCCACATTTCCAATATTCATGACTAAATAGAAAATTGTTATTATTATTATTATTATTATTATTATTATTGTTGTTGTTGTTGAGAAAGAAGGTGACTAGACTCCTGGGTCTAAACTTTCTAAATATTCTTCTCTTGAAGGGCGGGGTAGCAAACATGAGATTTTAAAAATTATTTCATTAAGTTTGGCTTTACTTTTGAAGGAAATTAGTTTTATTTTAGGGATATAAGGAAGAAGAGATGGAGAGAGAAAATGGAGAGAAAGGAGTGGGGACAGAGAAACAGGAGAGAGATGGTGTGGGAGAGAGGAGAAACAGAAAAGAGTGAGAGAGAAGTGCCTCTAAGGCGAAAGAGGCTCTAATGATTTTCAAGGTGATAGACATCAAGCTAAGCTATTAGGTCTGGCCCCCACCTGGTGAGAGGCCACTGATGCTAGCTTGACAGCACATTTTGAAACTGTTTGGATTTTTATCACCAGTGCTTTTGTTGTCTTTCAGCTTTAAATTTTACAGTTCCTCTCACTGCCTTGTGGTGTCCACCCATCTAACTAGCTGAGAGAAAAGAAATTAATGTCTGTTTTGCTAAGGCTGATGCCATTGAGGCAAATATCTTCCTACCTTATGAAAAACAAATGTTAGCACCTGAAAATTTGGGCTTTGATGCAAAATTGTCAACAAGCATTTTATCTCCATGTATATACTTCTTTATAGACTCAGGTATATGGCCAGAATATGGCCATAACCTGATCCTGGAGTTGTGTTTCTTCATACCCCTTACAATTTACTTTGTTATAATTGTCTCACAGGATGAGTCAGACTAGACATTTGTTATACCCCCAAAACATTATATCAAATATCTTGTGATTTAGATATAAAAGGCAGTGAAGTGTTAAGGTGAAACTTTACTCCCTTTTTTTTTCTTTTTTGGATCACACCCTGTTGTGACGCTCAGAGCTTACTCCTGGCTCTTGGCTCAAGAGTTACTCCTGGTGGTGATTTGGGGTCCATATGGGATGTCGGGAATTTAACCTGGGTCAGCCGCATGCAAGGTATAATGCCCTACAAACTGTGCTATTGCTGTGGCTCCCTTGCTCCTTTTTGAGTGAAGTTCTATCACATTAGAGTTTGTATTGTCACTGCTTCATAGCTATGGAAGTTTACAGTGCATTTACAGAAGAAGCTCTAGCCCACTGGTAATGCAGCCTGTTCCCTATCTACCCACCTATTCAACCACCACTGAGGAAATCCTATTTCATGATGACATTGCCCTTTGGGTTCTCTTTCTAAAAAAGGCATTCTGGTTTTCTGTATCCTTGACTGATCTGTTTGGAAACCATTTTGGCAGATGTAATAACAGTAAACCTAATGTGTGTGTGAGTGCATTTTTCTACACACATGCATTTTTCTGCTCTTGATGGCTTTACCCTGAGGGGATTGGTAGCATGCCCCATCAACTCTAAGACCCTCAGGGCGAGTGGAACTGACAGGTGGTAGGAGCACAGCATAATGGAATGTGTGCTGGGCTAGATGGCAAGAGATAGGCTTATTGGTTCTGCTTTTCCACTAATTTTCTGTGTGACCTTGGGCAACTTACTTAACTCTCCAGAGGTCAGCTCTTTCACCTAGAAAATGGAGTTAATAATACCTGTCCTTTTAGACTCTGAGCACAATAGGGGAAATTATGTAGGATTGTATATATATGGGTAGTTCAGAATGGGTAAAATCAGAATTTTATATATAAATTTCAGTGTGCCTGATAAAATATACAGATTAATGTGGAGTATAGAATTTACAAGAGTAGGTAACACAAGAGTCTTCTTCAAACTGCTGCCCTTGGCAAAGGCAAGAAAGCTTGTGGCCTTATATTGGAAGGATATTTATTTCGTTATGAGCTAGGCAATGCATAATACTTTGTCTATTCATGTTATGGTAACTAGGACACTAATTCTGTCCTTGAAAAAATATATTATTAAAAACATAGACCCTCACCACCAGGATCTCACCATTCTACAAAGAAGTGATCGTTGATGTCAAAAGAGGGGTTAGACAGGGTGATACCATTTCACCAAAACTCTTCAGCACCACCCTTGAGAACATCATGCGACAATTAGAATGGGAAGGAATGGGAGTGAAGATAGATGGTCGGCAACTACACCACCTCCGCCTCGCTGATGACATCGTTCTAATAACACCAAACATTAGCCAAGAGGCACAAATGCTGGCTGATTTCTACTGAGAATGTAGAAATAGGTCTACAGCTGAATCTGAAGAAAACTATGTTCATGAAAAATGAACTAGTTCCAGAGGCCCCATTCACTCTGAATGGAACAAACATCTCTGAATGCAGCAGTTATGTGTACCTAGGTCGAGAAGTCAACATGATGAACGACCTAAAACCTGAGCTGCGCAGGAGGAAGAGAGCAGCATGGAATGCCTTCAAAGGCATTGAAGAAATAGCTAAAAGGACAAAGAACCTCCGGTTCTGGGCACATCTCTTTGACTCCACCGTTCTCCCTGCATTAACATATGCCTCAGAGACCTTGGACCTATGAAAGCAGGATGAGAATGCTATTCGGGTCTCCCAGAGAGGAATCGAAATAGCTATGCTTGGAATATCACACCTCACTCAAATGAGAGAAAGAATTCGGAGTTCTGACCTCCGTCACTATTCCAGAATCAGGGCTGCTGTCTCGCTTTGCCAAGGCATCGAAAATCAAATGGGCTGGACATGTAATGTGATTTGGAGACAACCACTGGACTAGAGCCGTTACCAACTGGATCCCAAGGGGATGTCAAAAGATCACGTGACCGCCCACCTACAAGATGGTCAGACTATTCCTGAATCAACCAGATGCCATTGGGCTACATTGGCACAGTGATAGGATCCAATGGAAATGTTACTGGCGCCTGCTCGAGCAAATCAATGAATAACGGATTCAAGTGATTCAAGTGAAGATTCAGGACCCTCACCTGCCATTAAGTTATTGGTTATGTTCATGGGCTTTATTGGTTATGTGTATTTGGCTTTATTCTGAATTAGGTGAATCCTGGTTTTTTCACTTAGATTGCATCCTGAGATGTGACATTTTTTAATTTACACAGTTGCTTTTGTTATTCACTACTTTTAATAAAAAATGAACATCAAAAGAATAATGTCTTCAGGAAGACAGAAATAACTCACTTAAATGTTCAACACACTTCCTGGTACATAGTAATAGCTCAATAAGTGCCAGAAACTAGTTGATAACAGTAGCTATGAGGTGAAGGTTTTTGTTTTATTACTTGTATGTCTCAATTTAAATGTTTTATATTATCTTATTCTCCAGGTTTATTAAAAAGAATTTATATTTCTATAGTAACTTTTAAATACATTTCTATGTAATGATAATTTTAAATGAAGACAACTACAAATGAACTCTTGTCACAAATGCTACAATGACTCTATTATGTTAACTCATCCTCCCATTCTCCTTGGACGTTGTGACTAACATAGCACTTTTACCCATGCTGTGTCATAGAGCTTTTCTTGCAACTATGAATGAAGAGTCCTACATGTTGGGAGACTGAAAGTCATAAAGGCACTCAAGTTCATGAAGTGGTGAATATCTGTTGTGTCAATGAGGATTGTGTTCAGAGGCAGATACCAAAGTTATAATGGTTTTATCAATTTATTTATTTCAAATATTGACTTATCTCATGGAGGCTGCCAGGTGCAAAATCTGTCGGGGTAGTCTCACAGGCTAGAGATCCAAGGAAAAGTTGCTATACCAGTTCATGTTTAAAGACAGTTTGTTGGCAGAATTCCCTTTTGTGGGATGGAGGTACTTCTTCACAGGCCTATAACTCATTGAATAAGATTCACCAAAAAGAAAGAGAGAGAGAAAGAGAGAGCAATAAAGAGAGAGAGAGAACAAGAGAGAGAAGAGAGGAATGTGCCTGCCATAGAGCCATAGAGGCAGGCATGGGAGGGGGCACAGGGAAACTTGGAGACATTGATGGTGGAAAATGTAACATTGTATGACTGAAAGCCAATCATGGACAACGTTATACTGTGTATCTCGCTGTGATTCAATTAAAAAATAAATATATAAATGTTTTAAAATCTACCTAGCAGGCAAAGATACTATTCTACACACCAAGTCTACTGACATAAAGGTTCATTTTATATAAAGAATACAAAGCAACCCTAACCTCTCTCTGTGCCACTTATGTGTCTTCCCAGCAACATTTAAATGTACATCTGAGTACAATAGCTAAGCCAAATTTACTTATATATTTACTCACCACAATTGTTTTGACCAAGTAGAAGCTAATTTTTCCCAAGAAACTTCAAGCTCAGGGTATTTTCTTTGGCCATGTGAGTCTAGGACAGAACCTGAAATGTGACCAAAGTAAGTAGAAAAGAAAGGAGAAATTTGTTACAAAATGATTTTCCCACACTTTTCTTATGAATAAAGGATACAATCTTTTCCTTCTATGGTTATGTGGATTTCTGAACTCACCTGAAATGTAAATGTGTAGAGGCTTCACCATGCCAACAAACTATTCTAAGATACTAGTAAGTAGGAAATCTGATCATCTTTTTGCAGATTAGTGGTTCTCATAATCCCCTCATCAGACTTTTAGATATGGTCACAAGTCCGGGTTGTTACCTATGTTTCTGACTTACTAGCTATAAGTCAGAGATTCCCATGATCTCTTTCTCAGATTTGATTAATTTGTAAGGAAGACCTACATGGCAGGTTTATCACAAAGTATACTAAAGTTATGATCAAATGAAAAACAGTATGAGGTATCAAACAAGGAGCTTTGTTCTTATGCAGCTCTGTAGCAAATGGTAGCCCTCTAATTTCCCAATAATAGAACAGAACAAATTATAAAATGGACGTCAAAAGAGTAATAACTTCAGAAGAACAGAAACAACTCACTAAGAAGCATGACAGTCTGCCTGGTGCATAGTAACAGCTAAGTAAGTGCTAACAACTAGTTAAAAACAGTAGTTATGGGGTGAAGGTGTTTGTTTTATTAACTGATTAAATTACTGGATGTTGACAATTGATCACAACCTCTAACGGTCCTTCTAGGAGGTCTGGATATGGATCTGGAAAATCCAAACATGAATTGTTTTGCTTTTTGTTCAGACTTTTAAAAATAGAGGTACTAGAAGTTGCAGTACTGTCAATTGTACATTTTGTGCAAACATCATTCTAACACCCCCCACCGATCATCATTGTCTACATCCCTGCATTGTCTCAAGGGTCCCTACTAGTCACCGCTTCCCATGTAAGCTAATTTTATTATTATTATTATTATTATTATTATTATTATTATTGTTATTTGCTTTTTGGGTCACACCTGGAAATGCTCAGGGGTTACTCCTGGCTCTGCACTCAGGAATTACTCCTGGAGGTGCTCAGGGGACCATATGGGGTGCCGGGGATCGAACGTGGGCCAGCAGAGGCCGGCCACATGCAAGGCAAATGCCCTACCCGCTGGGCTATCGCTCTGGCCCCATGTAAGCTAACTTTTATATGGAAAACCTCCAGTTTTAGTCACCAGACATTTGTTGTTCCCTTATTTTGTTTCTTAATATTCCACATATGAGAGAGATTTTTTAATTTATTGTGAAGGTGGTGACACTTATCCACCTGTAGATAAATGGAGAAACCTTTAAAAATTCCACAAAATTGTTAGTCAATGAAAAGCTTGCAAAATATTTTTAAAAACTATATTTTGACATGTATAGGAAATTTAAAAATAGTATGTTGAATAATACCTTGATAATGCACTTTAAAATTTACATGAAATAGAAAACTCCTATATCTATACATATAAATATAAACATAAAATTTAGTAAGAGTGAGAATGACAATATTGTAAGGGGAAATGTGAATAGGTCTTCAATGTATAAAGTATGTATTATCCTGAAATGGGACAATTATTTTATTTTATAAAGTACTATATTGCTTTAGTATCTGTAGTGATGAGTAAATATTTATAATAAAAGTATTTATAGATGTAGAAAATTGCCAGAATAGACATAGAACTTTCATTATAAATAAAACATTAATTCAATATTGAAAAAAGTATAAAAACCCTTATCAAGTTAGGAATGAACAGACTGTTCTTAATCTGGTAGAGGGCAACCAGAGCAACATGAGTGGATGTCATACTCAGTGCTGAGAATTTGTCTTGTCTTTTAAAGACAGTCCTTTAAAGCTTCTTGCATAAATGGTTTCAAGGCTATGAATCCCCTGAACTTTTGACCATCTTGAATCTTGTATTGCTCCTTCAAATCTGAATAATTATCTAGGTAAGGTAGATAAATGAGCAGCTCTTGTTGTGGTACTCTTTTTATTGAGATTTGAAGTTCTGTTTTTTGTTTTGGTTTTTACTATGCCTGCTATTCATTAAGCTTGTAGAGCTTCATTTGACAGATCTGCTGTGAATTTTATGGTCATTCCTTTGTATACAAGCTTTTTTTTGGACAATCTTGACATTCTATATTCATCGATTTGCTCAAGCAGGCACCAGTAACATTTCCATTTGACCCTATCACATGCCAGTGTAGCCCAATGGCATCTGGTTACTTCAGGAATACAAAGACCCTCAACTGTTCATTCAGGGCCTTGACGAAGACGTCTAACCATCTTGTAGATGGGTGGCCACGTGATCTTTTGACGTCCTGT
Source organism: Cryptotis parvus (assembly GCA_021461705.1). Lineage (NCBI taxonomy): Eukaryota > Metazoa > Chordata > Mammalia > Eulipotyphla > Soricidae > Cryptotis > Cryptotis parvus. The sequence continues at coordinate 142,766 of JAJIBD010001121.1, read as the reverse complement.
GGGATCAAGTTGGTAATGGCTCTAGTCCAGCGGTCATCTCCAAATCACATTACATGTCCAGCCCATCTGATTTTCGATGTCTTGGCAAACGAGACAGCATCCCTGAGTCTAGAACGTCAATGGAGATCAGAACTCCAATTCATTCTCTCATTTGAGTGAGGCATGATATTCCAAGCATAGCTCTTTCGATTCCTCTCTGGGAGACTTGAATAGCATTCTCATCTTACCTTTGTAGGGCCCAGGTCTCTGAAGCATATGTTAATGCAGGGAGAACGGTGGAGTCGAAGAGATGTGCCCGGAGCCAGAGGTTCTTTGTCCTTTTAGCTATTTCTTTGATGCTCTTGAAGGCATTCCATGCCGCTCTCTCCTGCACAGCTCAGGTTTTAGGTCGTTCATCATGTTGACTTCTCGACCTAGGTACACATAACTGCTGCATTCAGAGATGTCTGTTCCATTGAGAGTGAATGGGGCCTCTGGAACTAGTTCATTTCTCATGAACATAGTTTTGTTGAGATTCAGCTGTAGACCTTGTCTTTCCACATTTTCAGTCAAAGTCAGCCAGCATTTGTGCTGCTTGGCTAATGTTTGGTGTTATTAGAACAATGTTATCAGCAAAGTGGAGGTGATGTAGTTGTCGACCATCTCTCTTCACTCCCATTCCTTCCCATTCTAACCGTTGCATGATGTTTTCGTGGGTGGTGCCAAAGAGTTTCGGTGAAATGGTATCACCCTGATGAACCCCTCTTTTGACATTAATGATCACTTCCTTGTAGAATGGTGAGATCCTGGTGGTGAATCTGTAATACAGCTCATGAAGGATCTTGATGTTTTGGGTTTGAATGCCCTGTTTGGCTAGGGCTTCGATGACTGCTTTGGTCTCAACAGAATCAAAGGACAATGCTTTCAATATTTTGTCACTGTCCTTGTCTTTTGTTGCTCCAATTATAATGTAAATTAGTGTTTTCTGATTTGTGTCTGTTTTCATTAAGGCTCTTCTGACCTCTTGGTTCTGCCTGCCTCCTGCAACCTTCAAATCTGGGCAAATATTACCTATGATTTCTTTAACTGGATTTTTTAAAAGAAAATATTAAACTTTATTTAAATAACATGATTAACAGTTGTTCACAGAAGAGTTGTTTCAGGTATTCAGTTTTTCAACCCTTAACCAGAGCATTGGAACGCTAAATTCTTTATCTAATTTGTCATATGTTTTCAGGGACTCCAATGATTCTAATGTCATTCATCTTGAACTCTGGAGTGTTCTTTTATTTTTTCAGGTTTTTCTTTATGTTCTATTCTTTTTATTGGTTTCTGCAAGTCATCTTGGAGTTTACTGATTGCTTCAACTACTTACTGTTGTTTTGGTCTCAGCCCTTCTATTGAGTTGGCTTTTGGTTTTGATTTGTTTTGTTTTTTTGGGGGTGGGGGTGGAGGAGGAACAGGACACCAAAAAAAGCTTGTGGTGCTCAGGACTTCTAGGTCTGTGTTCAGGAATTACTCCTGGCTGGCACATGGGGTTTTGGGGATCGAACCCAAGTCAAGTCACATGCAAGGCAGACACCCTACCTGCTACATTATAACACTGGCCCCATTTCTGTCAAATTTTCTCATATCACCTACCATTTCTTCATGCCTGTCACTTCTGACTATAGTTTTATCATTTCCATTCTGCAGCTGTCTTATTTTCTGCTGACTACATGTGCCATTGTTTCCTTGAGCTCATTAAACATCCTCAACATAGTAGCATTAATGTTATTTTCTGAGAATAACAGAGCTTATTGGTACTGGTAGAGCTGTCTGTGCTATTATTTTTCCTCCTCAAGCATGGTGGAATTCTACAACTCCTCCCCATTATGGTTGCTGTTTTCCTGCTAGGATGAATCTTTGTGTTTAGCCCCATTAGACTTTTCTGAGGATTAGACTGGTTGCTATTTTCTTCCCTGATAATTATCACACATGACAAGAAGTATAAATATGTGCAGAGAGAGGTGTGATGAGTAAATCTGAGCCATGTATATGATCAGGGGTTCAGATACAAGCAGCCACTGAAGGAGCAAGCAAAAGGTCTAAGATGATGATGTGGAAGGGGTCTGCTGAAACCTGGTGGAGGTCAGTGTGGAGGCTCAGGCCTCTAAGCTAATGTTGGTTAATCAGCAAAGAGTCTCCACATATAATTATTTCCGAATAGCCCAATGCTTTTGAGCCAGGAGTTTGTGGATAAAGACAAATGAATATAAAAATATATTTATCTCATAAACCACAACATTGCAGGGCATACATAAATGGAAAATCAAGATGAGGTGTGAGAAGAGGGAACAAGCATTCATCAGTATTTGTGCAGCTGATATACCGTTTGGACCAGATGGTTTTTCAGATTTGTTTTCAATAGTTAATATGGTCTAACTGTGGGGCAGAAAGCAGTTATCTCCCTTTCACTGTGGCAGTTTGAATGTTTTGCCTAAGCCCAGAGAGAAATAACTGTAACTTTGAACTTTTGTGGTGTTCAGAAATGAAAAGAATAGTAATTAGAAGGAAATAGTATCTGTGAGTATTGGAAAGTCTATTTTGATAATTGCTTGATGTTATTTTTAACAAATATTCCTAAGATTTTCTTTATCTTTACAAATAAATATTTTTAGAACATTTAGTAAAAAAAATTATTTAGAACTGAAATGGAAAACAATAGGTTGCATTATTGAAAGGTGAACAATGCAGGTCTATTTTAAGATTTTTGCTTGGGGAAACTAAAGCAAATAAATAAGCTGTGTTTTATCTTGCTATCTTATAGACATACATGTACACATATCAAAACTCATACATACATAACACTAGACTCTCTGTGCTATCTTGTATTCATTTCATATGCCTTTCTCAATATCACTGTGAAACTACTTTGTTGCATAATTTCCATGTAGCTCTTTTGGCATTTTTTGCAATTCTAATTCTCACTAGTTGTTGTATTACAAAAGAGCTGAGGGAAAGTGGATTTACACGCAGGACATTTTAAATTCTAATGTCAGGGGTCATTAGTCTTTTGTGGCTGTTGTTATATCTGGGACCTGGGCTTTTACCTATGAAGGAAAATTTACAAGAACAGTTTTCAAAGTCGAGTTTCAGATTTATTTCTTACATTCGCAGAGCCTGAAAAGCTAAATGAGAAAGAACCTAAAATAACGATCATTTCCATATATTTGAATGTTGTGTTGGTTGAATTGCTCACATCTGTTGGGAAAAGTGGGCATACCCATACCCGCTTTTCTTTGACTTCACTTTAGTTTTAGTCACAGCTAATTCTCCCACCCCTGGTCAAAATGAGTCCTTCCTGTTATTTCTCTAGAAGAACCAATTCTCGTTTGCTTCAGAGGGGCCACATTTCCTTTATATCTTTTCTCACTTGAATATATTATTTTTCTCTCCCTCCCCTCCCTCTCTCTCTCCCCCTCCCTTTCTTTATCATTTTATGGGGTTAGCAGCACAGTTGGTGGTGCTGGATGTATCATGTGGTATTGGGAATTGCACTTGGAGTCCCTGCATGGAAACCACATGTTCCAGCCCTATCTCCAAACTCTATATTACATTTTTCACTCTCTCCTTTCCTGAGATCTCAAACTCATCTTTTTCTGCTTACTGTGTTGTGTGGATGATCTTCCTTATTACTTTCTATCTTACTGAGATAAGATTTCCCTCTCCAGTGAAAAGCCTCTCCAAGCTACAGAGAAGGCTCTGAATGCTGGAGTGCAGGTTTGAATGCAGGGATTTCAGGTTTGATGCCCCACACCTGTGATCCCCTGATTACTAAGAAGTGTGCCCCACCTCAGAACAAAATTTCTAAGGAAGACTTTTTAAAATGAAACAAACAGATGCCACAAAAGCAAAAGAAGGCAATCAGGTGATTTGGAAGTGATATTTGCACATCATATATCTGACAAGAGGTTGATATCCAAACTATATTTAAAAAAAATCAGTTTAACAAAGAATCAAAAATTCCCACTAGAAATCCAATAAAAAAATATGGGCTAAAGAACTGAACAGACATTTCTCCAAAGTAGAATTATAGAATGTATGGAGGGACATTGTAAAATGCTTCCTATCACTCGTTACTAAACAAATGGAAGTTTAAAGGATACAATATGGCCTAATATCCTTGAGAATGGACTTGTGAGCAAGATTGAACATAAGATTAGTGAAGAAAATTTATGGTATACAGTGGATAGAAAGGTAAATGGGTGCAGCTACTTGAGTGTTCTTAAGAATAGAAAATGGAAATTCCATTTGATCTAGCAATAGCATTCTTAGCATTTGTTTTGTATGTTTTATGTCCCTCCATCTGATTTTCAGTCCCCAGTACTTGTTAAAACGCTGAGTAAACAATTCCACTTTTTGGTAAATCTGTTGTCCCCTTCAAAATTCTAGACTAGAATTTTCAACACATGACCGGATGTTAACTGCCTTTAAAAACCAACAGGGTTCACTCCTGTGCTTCTCAGCTTGGGGGTATGAGTGGTGGTGTGCACTTGGTATTTCACTGCATGGGGCTGTAGGGGTATTGCTTATGGGTCTCCATAGCCACCTCTATGTGTTGAGGTGACCATGAAGGTTGGAGGAACAAGCTCAGGGCCTCCCACATATTAGGTATGTGCAATCTGTACTCTACTCTTTGAGGTATCATTCTTGCTCTTTCTTTCCCCTTGCTATTTCTTTCCCATTATACTAACATAAGTATAATGTTATACAAACTGAATGCATAACATTATACTTGCTTGTCTTGATTTGCAATCCTTCAAGTGGGCCACTATGTTAATTTTTTCTTTCCTGTCATCTCCTTTTTCTGATATGAAATCCACAGTGCCATAGGCTCCAACTTTATCACTTGTCTTTTCTCTCATTAATCTCTTGAAGATATTGTTTATCCAGATCATGACTGTACAATGATTCAAGTCTCCCTCTCTGCTTGAGCCTCTTCTTTCAACTCCAGACTTTGTATATTCAATGTCTACTTAACTCCATATAGGAAAAGACTTTGTACACATAAATGATACATGTCTGAGGGTTTTTATTCTTTGTATTCTTTTTTTTTGAGGCCCCCCTCCTAAATACACACACACAGACACACACACACAGACAGACACACACTAGGTTACTCTTGGCTTTGTACTCAGGGATCCTCCTGGCATGCCTCTGAGTACCATAGGCAGTATGCGGAGGATAAACCTGGGTATCTCCCTTCAAGCAAGTACCCTACAGACTACAATAGCTCTTGGGTACTCTTTGTATTCTTGCCACCTTATCTGTAATACAGCAGCTAGAATGACCCCCTTAAAACAAAGTCATAACCTATCTCTTCTCTGCTCAAAACTCTAAGACTATTTGAAATAGATTCCAAAATTCTCCAAAGGACTGGAGTAACTGTCTCACTTTTCTCTTTGACTATATAGTTTATCCTTGTTCTCCCTACTCCAGGCACACTGACCTGTCAATATCACTCAAAAATGTTAAATAATTGCCTCTAATAGTTTTCTCTTATGAGTCATAATTGCCCTGGATACTGTCATGCTTTGCTTATATTTTCCTTTGAGTCTCTGCTCAAATGATGCCCTTTAAGAAAGGCAATATCATACAAATCAATGGCCATATTCCCTGTATTCCACTCTCTGTCCCCTTTAAATTTTTTTCTAGCAGGGGCCATAGCGATAGCACAGCAGGTAGGGTGTTTGCCTTGAAATGATCGACCTGGGTTCAATCCCAGCATCCATGTGGTCCCCGAAGCACCACCAGGTGTAATTCCTGAGCAAAGAGCCAGGTGTGACCCAAAAAATTAAAAAAAAAAATTTTTCCAGCAAATGAGATATTTTTTATTGTTTTATTTTCTCATTTTCCTCTGGAGAGGAAAACGAGGGAGAGAAAAATTCCTCTCATTTTCTCCAACTTTCTTGGAGCTCCAAGAAAGTTGATATTGTGAATTGGTCTTTGCACTTTATTTCCTGCCAAAAAATAGTGACTTGCAAAGAATACGCTTTTGATAAGAATGGTTAAATCAATAACAAATTGAATAAGAAATATGTGTATAGCCCTCATACTCATGATTTGGCATTTTATCTCTTTGGTCAATTTAGGATGCCAGTCCTCCCCCAAGTAGAGATGTACAATTTCTTACTAAACTATGTTTGACAAATTTTAAACATCTAAATCCTCAGTAGAATAGAACTTTTTGTTTGTTCGGAGGCTACAACCTGGCAGTATTCAGGGGGACCATATGTGGCACCAAGGATTGAACCAGGCTTGGCTGCATATCAGCCAGCACCTTACCTCCTTTATTATTGTCCGGCCTCAGAACATTAAACAATGATCATAGTAACTAAACACTCTTTATTTTTTCATTTTGTGTCCTCCAGCAAGTGCTCAAGGTTTGCTTCTTGCTCTGTGGTCAGGGATCATTCTTGGAAGTACTCAGGGGACTATATGTGGTGCTGAGGATTGAGCCAGAATCGTCTGCATGCTAGTCAAGCACCTTGACCGTGTGGTGTCTCTCTGACCCTATAACTGAATTTTTCATAATCAATTATTGCCTCTCCCACTGTTGTAAGGAGCCCAGCAGGAAACAGATCACTTGATCATTTGAATCCCATTATTCATCGATTTGCTCGAGGCTGATCTTTTGATATCCCGTGGGATCCAGTGGGTAACGGCTCTAGTCCAGCGGTCGTCTCCAAATCGCATTACATGTCCAGCCCATTTGATTTTCGATGCCTTGGCAAACGAGACAGCGTCCCTGATTCTTAAATAGGTTGGAACTCTGGATTCCTTCTCTCACTTGAGTGAGGTGTGATATTCCAAGCATAGCTCTTTCGATTCCTCTCTGGGAGACCCGAATAGCATTCTCATCCAGCTTTTGTAGGGCCCAGGTCTCTGAGGTGTATGTTAACACAGGGAGAATGGTGGAGTCAAAGAGATGTGCCCGGAACCGGAGGTTCTTTGTCCTTGTAGCTATTTCTTCGATGCCTTTGAAGGCTTTCCATGCCGCTCTCTTCCTCCTGCGCAGCTCAGGTTTTAGGACATTCATCATGTTGACTTCTTGACCTAGGTACAGATAACCCAAGAGATTAAGCCAGTCTCCAGCCTGGCCTGTCAGAAAGCCAGCCTACAAGGACCCAGCCTTCAGAGACCCGCCCTTCAGAGGAGAATATTTCAAGCCCAGGAATGCTTGAGCCACAGACTCAGATACACCCGGCAGAGCAGAAACCAGCTTTCCCCATTGAGGCCCCTGCATTCCACGGACCATGAGAGCGACTTCCGACCCGAGTCTACCATCTCGATAGAGCCTCAGAAGAAACCAGAGAAACCCCCACACCTTGCTGGCAGCAATCTTCAGGAAACAGATGCCATATACAAATTGAGTAATTTAACTGAAGTTCAAAAGGTGATCATTTTCAAACCATAAGATCCTGAGTGTGTCCCCTAAGGCCAGTAGCAGCCTGTTCTGGTACTACCCACACTGGAAGAACATTGGCACCCGAAGGGGAGAGGCTGATGGAGCCCACGTCACAGAACAAGATGCCTGGACTGATAAGATACACACAATTTGAGATAAATCCCTGTAGGGAGTTGAGGGAGTAAACATTCCAACTTCTCTCACCTCCCTTCCACTAATCTCTGCACCGGGGCTACTTATTTGCTGAACTAAACTCAACTCAGGCAAGCCAACCTTGGCTGAAGTGTCTGTAAGGCCGTTCTGAGGCTGACAACAGTATAGAACAAATGAGAGCAGACCAGCGGCAAGGGCAGCTCAATGGCATGTGTTAACCCCCAGATTATAGCCCGTCCTCCCATTTCCACAAGAGTCCCCTTCTCATCCATTCTTCATGCAACAGCTACTATAGAACCACCAGTCTGTCTATACTGAGCATTATATTTAAAGGTTAGAAAATAATTTATGTAGCCTCTCGGTCATATTTTTTTGCACTGGTAGAATTTCAATGCTAGCCCTAGAAAGATGGCTTTTGGCAGGGACTTGCCATACTGCTGGGGAGACTCAGAGAGCAGCGCTAACTCTCTCCTCATATGGCCTGAACACAGTGGGCAAGTCAAACTCCTCATAGAGCTCCCTCTCCTGGCCCCCTTTAAAGCACACACTCACGGCTCTCTTCTAGTTTTTCTAATGGGTCTGGTACTGCTCTGGACAAAGGCCCATTGCAGACTTTGGATCACCAGTCAGCTGTGCTTGTTTTTCCTCAATTTCTGGACCTGCCCATCATACTGGGACACACCAGAGAGTCCCAGATAATTATCCTTGATCTGAAAGAATACTCTCATCTCTAGGAAAATCTTTTTGGCATTGGTGTGCTACTTCTCCTTGTCAGTTCCTGCCATGTACATGGCAGTAGCTACAGGAAGCTAAAGGACTAAATGGATCCAAAAGGTGGTATTATACTTGATTTGTTTCTATTTTGGGGAATCTGCCAAGATCCACATTGTTCTGGGCTAGGGTTGGGAGTCTGGGGGTAGGTTGGTGTTAATAGGTCCAGGATCTGTCTTATTTATTCAGTCTAATGGGACATCTGCAAGAAGAGCTCGATGAAGTTGAGTACTATTCATGGCAGTAGAATTTCAGCAGACAATAGCTAGACACTTTTACATGTAGCATATCATTGATGGCATTCAGAACTATGCCGGGCTTCCTGTATCAGTAGGGCTGATTCGTCCCTGGTGCGTTAGGGATGAATCCTTGATGTAACCTGTCACTGGCAAGAAATATTGGAGTAGTTTCACGCACCAGCCCAAAACTGAGGGCCTGCTGGAGACTCTCAGCGTCCTGCTTCCTGAGCTCTGCCAGCTCTGCAGAGGCAGTCAGCAACATCAGCCCTGATTGTACTTGCCTTCATATCCCCGTGAAGTGAGAGAGAACATTCACTGTCTCTAGTGGCCCAGCTTGTCCTTGGTTAGAACCTTGACAATCTGCAAGAAATGCTGGAGGAAATTCTATTTCTCTTGGTGAAATTTCTTTTTTGCCCCTTTATTTTGGAATAAGATGTTCTGAACCAGGTTGCTGCCATGTACATGCTAATTCCATGTTTAATATTAATTTATTCAACAGACTTTCATTTAGCAAAACCAGGAAGTGCAGACCAACCCTAGGTCAGGGTGCTCTAACTGTCGCCTACCTACTTCTACCCCTAGATTTGTACTCTCATGCCATGCTGGCTGACGGTGCCTTGTCTTGGTGGCCAAACTAAGCTCATTACCTTCATTGGCTCATTATTCTCATCAGTGTCATATCTTTATCCCTCTGCCCAGAACACCTTTCCTTAACTCCTTTCATGAATGACTCCTTTATATTTGAAGAATATCTATCAATACTTTGGTAAGACTCTCCGTGTTCTCTGTATCTAAAGGATGAATTTCTTTTACTTTCTCATCTAAGAATTCTGATATTTTCTTCATAATACCAAGTATAAATCATAAATGCTTCTTCCCTGTTCACTCTTTCTTCTTTGCTTGCTTGGTCTAACTTGGAGCAAAACAAAGTATGTTTCTTCTAATCATGGATCATGGGTCTTCATATCTTGTTCACTCTATCATCTTCCAAGTTTATAATAAGTTTTACCCAGATGCAATAGCCATACATACTGGTAATAGAATAAACCTAATGATCTTTTTATTTAAAAAAAAATATGCACCCTGAAACCATTTTTCCCCCTGAGCCTATAAAAATGCACTTGAGGGGCCAGAGCAATAGCACAGTGGGTAAGCAGTCACCCTGCATACTCTGACCTGGGTTTGATCCCTAATGTTGGTTGATCCAGGGGGCTCAGGGTAAAAGGGACCTTGAAACCACTGGTGAGTGCCTGTAGGCAGGGCTCATGAAACCACCCAGAAATTTTTCATCCTGTTAGAATTCCTGAAAGTTGCACAGAAGCTCTTGTCTGGGAATACTTGTACAGAAGCTCTTCCTCCCTCTTTCCAGTCTGCCCTTTTGCCCATGGCAAATTTTTTTCTATAGATGCCCATGCAGTCCCATGGTGGGCATGACTGCACTAGCATAGAGTCTAAAAAGGCTTTCGTGTCTATGTTTCTCTTATTGAAGTTGAAATTGCTCTCTGGTGAGGCAGCTTGGATCTCTAAAGAGAGATCCGTGAATCTCCCCTGGAGTGCCCCCAATAAACTTATTTTAGTTTCTTTCCTCTTTCCTTGGTTTCTTTACTTCTCCCAGATCTTTCACCCAGCACTTTTATATGGTCCCGAGTCCCTCTAGGAGTGCTCCCTAAGGAAAGATCCAGGGGTAGCTCCTGAGCACTGCGGGGTAGCCCAAAAAACTGGAATAAAAAGTTTTGCGTTTGGGGCCAGAACAATAGAACAGCCGGGAACACGACAAACTCAGGTTTGATCCCTGGCATCCCATATGGTCCTCCGAGCACTGCCAGGAATAATTCCTGAGCGAAGAGCCAGGAGTAACCCCTAAGCATCGCCAATGTGACCCAAAAAAGCCAAAAAAAAGTTTCGATTTTATTTCTAGCATTTGATTTGTTTTTAATAAGTTAATACTGAGTGTTCACTATATTTTTGAATAATATATATTTATTAATAATAGCTGATTTTTTCTATAGCTTGTCAATTTTAAGAAAAACAGTTGTTCTCTTTGTATTTAACAAAATAAAGCTTAAAATGAATACTCTGACTTGTTCTTCAAGTCCATATTCTCCCTTGAACATTCATTTTTCTACTTTTCTCTATGTTTCTTTGCATATTTCCACTTTAGAGAAACCCATTTCTTGTTTGAACATATATTTCTCTCTTTCTTTCCTCTCTCACCTTTTAAATTAGTTTTATTAAAATTATCTTGCTTTAGAATGTAAAAAAAGAAAATTTAAAAAACTGTCATTTGTTGTTTTACAGAATGGCTAATTACATAAAATTGGCCATCTAGGTGACTTATAAGATACTGGCACTATGTAGGTGACTAATTTTGAGCTCTAAAGCGAAGATCAGAATCCAATGCAACACTTCTAAGTCGTGCAGAGACTGTGGACAAGACAAGTTGAGGATTTTTCTGAACCTCAGTTTCCCTGTCATTGATGAATATGAATAATGTGGCCTGAGTCCTGAAGCTGTTACAGGTTTACAGGTGCTACCCAAGACTCTTTTTGCCTCAGTGCCTGTCACTTTCCCTTTAATTAAAAAATGTGCAAATCTTCCCTTTTCTTTCCTCAGGTCACTGCTTCATCAATAGCCTGTCCACATTCTATATTTTGTTAGTCTTTGGATCTTGTGCCCATATTCCAGTTACTGACAAGTTTGCTAGAAGGTTTTCTTGTCTGTTTCTTTTTATGAAGTAGAATTTGCTTGCTTGTAGAGCAGCCTAGAGCTTGGCTATATCCTTGACAAATTACAGATCCATCAGGCTTTTGAATTGGCATCATATTTGCCAGACAAATGTAGACAGCACTTTCATGCAGCGAAGCAGTTTATTAGCAATTTGAGCCTCTAAGGGACAATTTAAGTTGGGGAGGAAAGCTTTGAAACCTGAGACAGTACTCATCGCGTTACACAAGGAAAACAAAATAAGTTTATCTGACAAAAGGTATGAGCATGCTTCTGATAAAAGAGACCCATGCCATAGGGTGCTTGCTCTACCTAGAGATTTCAGATATTGGAGGTTTTGTCCTTTGCTTATTAAGTTGAACTAATCTGCTTTGAATACATTCTCTTTCACAGATACTTTAACTCATTTATATATGTACATTTAGGACTATTGATATTAGAAATAAAACATATATTTAGGTGCAGGCAGCTTTTATAAGATCCAATCAAAACAAGGGGGCACTTTGTTGACTGGAAATGCCTGACCTGGCAACATTAAATATTTAATATATGAAATGATTGTATGTGATCTGGCTCTTTAAATTATTAAAATCTGTTCCATTTACTTTGGGAGGACTTGAGATCATATGTGATGGTATTTAGGCTTATTTCTGACTTTGTGCTCAGGGCATCATCCCAGTGACGCTCAGGGCCCAGGTGTGCTGCTAGTGACTGAAATAGGGTGAATCTTAAGTGTCATATGAATTCTTCAGTCCACAACATTTAAACTAATTATCTCTTGACATGTAAAATAAAATGGGTAAGGATAGAGTTTCTGTTCTGTGGGGGCATTTCCAACTGGCTTGTTACTTAACTTTTCAACTAGCCTGCCTTCCTTCCTTCCTCCCTTCTTTCTTTTCTCCTGTCCTGCCTCCCTGCCTTCCTTCCTTCTTTCCTGCCTGCCTGCTTGCCTGACTGCCTACCTTCTCCCTTTCTTTCCCATTTTTATTGAAGTACTTCAAAGGCACATCCACCACCTGAGAGCCTGCTTCACTCCACTAGTGTCCTAAGGACTCCTCCTATGTAAGCTCATTTCAATAGACAATATTTTAGTTCTGATGACTGTGACCCTTTGTTATTCCCTTCTTATGTTTCCTTTTATCCTACATATGGGAAATCTCTCTATCTCTTTTAATTGTGGAGGTGGTGACACCTATACACATAGATAAAATTTATCTCCTGAAATTCCAAAAATTTATGAATTAATGATAAGTTGGTAATGTAAAACTTTTCCAAAAAACTATATATTTCTTTTTTAGATCCATATAAAATAAATTAATATTATGAAAAATTCTGTGATAATACATTTTAAAATTCACATAGAATATGTAGATCCTACAACTATAAATTTTGATAAGTGGAGAGACAAAAATAATTCAAGGGTAAAATCTGAATAAGCCTATAAAAGTGTACAGGAAAAAAAGTGGGTTACTCCCTTACCCAGAGTAAGGGAATAGACTTTATATTAGAAAATATATTAACAATACTGTTTTAATGTGTGCATTGACAAGCAAAATTTTTCTAAATAGAAGCATTTCAATCTCACGTTTTGTGTTATTGAAATAAGATGAAGTTGAAAATAATCAGATAATGTCCAAGTTCATTTTCAAGTTGCCTATCTTATATGGTTTATATATGTTTCTCTGAGACATAATAACCTAGTTATTATGCTGTTGTTGTAGTATTATGTTTTACATGTGTGTGATGTATGATTTCTGCTGCATGTTTAAAATATAGAATCTGATGTGTATATGTGTAAGAGATAGATCTTCAGAACCATTGTATCACTGAAATAAACATTTTGTTTTGGGAAAGACTACAGTTGTAAAATGGAATTTGTCATATATCTTTTAAAGGATAGGGAAAACATTTTTATGGAACGATTGGATCAGGGCAAATTTCCAAGGGCATCTTGGCATAGAAAAGAGAAAGGGATTGTGAACTGGACCAATATGCCTTCAAGGGTGGGTACCTTGTCAAAGATACATTATGTCTCATATTATTTAACAAGCCAAACTAATAAAAAAATGGTATTCCTCTAGTGTATATCATACTTAAGATGATGTTCCCCAAAAAGACCCTTGTGAAAAAGAAAAGGATAATGTTCATTAATTGCAGTTTTCACTTTATAGCAAAATTGAGTAAACACAAAAATTCCATGGATCCCCTTTTCCCTAAGAATGTAAAGCCTTTCTATGTTGACCATTGTTGGTGTAGAATACCACGGGGGGTGGGGGGGGGGAGGATGATGGAGCCTCCTACTATTTGCTGGATTGTGATGGACAGTTTAAACTCATTGGTGATATTTCAGAAAAGCAGTGATCTAGAGGTAAAAGTCAAACATGGGCCTAATGCTCAGTAAAAAGAAATTAAAAAAAAAGAAATTCAAAGACAGTCACAATGAATTTTATGAGAAGATAAAGGTTTTACTACATTCCAAAGTGCAAAGAAGGTAGGAACGGTGCTCAGATCTACCCTCTTTTCTCTTTGTTTTAGAGAATATTTATAGAAGGAGGGTCTAAAATTTTCAATGTTATAAATTTCTTGAGAACAGGTAGTGGGTTTTGGTTAAATGATATCGGGTCTTGGGGCCTTCATGTTAACTGACTTCCTGGAAGGTGATATATTTACAGTGCATTTCCTTCTAAAACCTGATTTGTTACAGACCTGAACACTCTACTGAGTATGAGAAGATAAACAGTAAGAAGGAAGGTGAGAATAAGGACTGCTGAGTTTCTATGTGGTATTATTTCTTGAAAAACAGTGTAACTTTATAGATCCTGGATATCAACTCTTTATCTGATGTGTTGAGTGCAAATATTTTCTCTCACTCAGCTGTTGTTTGTTTTAGCCTGTATTTCCTTAGCCATACAGAAGTTTTTAAACTTTATATAGTCCCATTTGTTTAATTTTGATTCTGTAGTCTTTGCCAATGACATCATACCATTGAAAATTCCTTTGAGGTCTAGGTATTGAAGTGTTCTGCCTATATTTTCCTCAGTTTACTATATAGATTCAGGTCTGATCTCAAGGTCTTTGATCTACTTTGAGTTGACTTTTTTGTAAGGTGTATGGATCTAGCTTTAATTTCTTGCATGTAGTTATCTAGTTCTAATGCCATTTATTGAAAAGACTGTCTTTATCCTGTGTATTGCTTTCAGCTCCTTTGTCAAATATTAGCCAACCATATATATAGAGAGATTTATCTTTGGGTATTCTGTTCTGACCTACTGGTCAGAGGTCTCTTTGTGTTCCAGTATCAAACTATTATGATTACTATGGATTTACAGTATACATTTAAGTTAGCGAGATACCACCCAGTTTCTTTTTTCTGTACTGTTTTGGATGTGAGTCTATAATGGTTCCACAAAAAATTGAGTGTTCTAATTCATTGAAGAACATTGTCTAAATTTGGATAGGGATTGCATCAAATCTATATAATATTTTAGTAAGATGGTTATTTTGACAGTGTTGATCCAATTAATCCATGAGCATGGAATAATTTTCCATTTCCTAAGATCTTTAGTTTTTTTCTTTAGTGTTTTGAAAATTTCATGGTATAGGTCTTTCAGCTTTTTCGTTGAGTACTAGGTACTTGATAATTTTTGGACACTATTTTAAATGGGATGGACCCTTTGATGCCTTTTTCTTCTGATTCATATTTTTATATAGAAATGCAGCCAATTTTTGTGTATTGACTTTGTAGCTACCACTTTGCTATATTGGTTTATTGTTTCTAGGAACTTTTGTGTGGACTCCTTAGGGTCTTCAATGATATTGTTATGTCCTCAGCAAAGAGCGATAATTTGGCATACTTTTTTATATTTGTATCCCTTTTATTTTCTTTTCTTGACTAATTGCTGTTGTTGAATAAGAATGGGGACAGTAACATCCTTGTCTTTTGCCTGATCTTAGCAGAAATGCTTTCAGGTTTTCACTGTTAGGAGTAGTATTTGCTCTGGTATTTGCTTTTTACAGATAGCTGTTTTCCAACTTTTCCCATTGATGTACCATACCTGAAAGTGCTCAGGGGCCACTCCCAGGTTTGTACTCAGGGCTTTCTCCAGTGGTGCCAGAGGCACCATGTGATGCTTGGGATTGCATTTGGGCCTCCCTCAGATAAAGCATGCATTGGGCCTAGTTGAGCTGTTCCCCCAGCCTGTTTCCCCTAATTGAAAGAAAAACTTTTTGATTTTTTTTTCTGATTTAGAATCATCAATTCCAGTGTGGGATTGTTTTCCCAGAAATAACTGCTTTGCATATAAAGAAACTTCAAAAGGGAATTGTATTAAATTTTATTATCTATCACTATGAGTAAACACCTTTGTGTTTTTATATTTAAAAGATCCTCCAAGGGGAGAAAGTAATATTAGAAGTGGTAGGGTGCTTGCCTTGCACACAGCTAACCTGGTTTCAACTAAGGTATCCCATATGGTTCCCTGAGTCCACCAGAACTGATCCCTGAGCACACACCAGGTGTGTGCTGAAAAAAAAAAAGTACAAGTCTTCTAAATTTATATTTAAATGTTGAATAAGAACGGGGACAGTGACATCTTGTCACTATCAAAAACATGTTTTGTGTAAAATTATATCAACAGTAGGAATATCATTATATCTGCTATAACTGAAGATTCTTATATTTTCCTTAAAGTTTGTGAGAGTACCTTTTCTTTTCTGTTGGGCAGAGGATGGGAGCAAAGTAAGTGATGTTTATTTTGCTTTGTTTTAATGTTATTGGGGATTTTTGAACAGAGAAGTTTTTTTTTCCTTTAATCCTAGCCAGGTCATATACCTCAGATGGCTAGATAGCTTCTTGTCTTAAATAGGGTCACAATTAGAATTTATTTGAATTGGACCGAACACAGAGCTCTTCCGAAAGGAAGGGCCCTTTTATTGGTATTTAGCTTTACCTTTTGCTGGTAAAAGTTTGTTCAGTTTCTTTTAAAACTACCAGCAATAACCACTGTGTTTCTTGTGATGTTTTATTTATTCTGTTCAGATGCCTTATATCCTTAAGAATAAACTTCCTATGGAAATAATAAAACAGTGCTTCTTAGCAGAGTGAAGAATAGAGACCATTGTTAACAAATGGTCTGCGAGTGTGACTTTCCAGGGGAAAGGTGAACCCCTGTTTCCCCTCTTTGTTCTCTACCTCTTTCCTCTCTTCTGTTGTTTCTGTCTGTATTTTGTGAGTTTCCCACAAGAGGTATTTTTAGACTTTATTTCATCTAGTAGTGCCCTGAGAAAACTTTCAAGCGCTGAATTGGGATTATATTAGCTGGAAGAATCAAGAAATTAATTTCCTTCAAGTGAAGAATGGCATGTCTGGCCAAACAGAATATTGCTTAATGTGATAGAACTCCCAAATGAAATTGGGGAGCGAATCTCTCTCTCTTACCTGGGGATGCGAGATGATTGAATTCCAGATTCCTGTATAAATTAACATCCAAATCAGTGGATCCCCACCCCTCGCTCTGCCAGCTATTTCTCTTACTTTTTTTGTGTCTTCTACATTCTACTGTTCCTGTCCCCTACCAGAGGGCTGCACATTTTCTGCTGGCTCTAAATCAGAGTATAAAAAATTAATGGATTGGAACCTAATCCATAACTCCTTTACACTGCAGCTTCATTTTTTAAATAGTTCATAAACTTCTTATTTTCCTTTTTAGTCTAGATTTCCTCTGTGATAAAGGAGAGGCTTGCCAGCCTTTGGTCCTGCCTCATAAAAATGCTCTAAAGCACAGTGCTAGGTTGTGTGGTTGTAACTCACACACCTATAATATTCCAGAAGTGCCCAGAATTTGTGTCTAGATTAGCTGTGTTGTAAAAGAAGTCCATGTTCAATAAAACAGCTACTTCCAAAATGGATTAAGTGGTGCATTCATAAAGACATGGGGGCTGATGCATATTGCTTCTCTTAGGGCTGTTGCAAGTAATAGTATTGCGAGCATGAGGAAGCTGCAAAGGATATGTAGAGTTCTTTGAGATGTCAGAAGTGACAGAGTGGGGTCTGTAATTTTCCCAAATAAATTAAGTGTTTGTCTTTCTGCTTTAAACTCTGTGTTCTCTCTCTGTTTTGTCAAAACTTTGCTCTTGTCTGGGTGATAAAATTGAGATATCATTTTCTAACTAGCTTCTCAAAGAATTAAATTTCTTAGAGAGTTAATTTTTAAGAGTTAAGTTTTGCCTTGCACAAAGTTTTCCAACCAAAAAACTGACAATATGGGATCCTAAAACAGCAATATATGAGGCCCGAGTTATACCATGGGGGAAGTGTTTGTCTTGCATGCAGGAGACCTAGGTTCAATCCCTGTCATCCCATATGGTCCTCCTGAGCACTGCCAGGAGTAATTCCTGAGTACAGAGACAGGAGTAACCCTGAGCATCACCAGGTCACAATCACGATCACGATCTTCCCGTTGATCATCTATTTGCTAGAGCGGGCACCAGTAATATCTCCATATGTCCTGTCTCATGCCAGTAGAGCCAGGGCCATTCGGCTTGCTACAGGAACATAAAGAGCCTCAAACCATTATATTAGGTCATGGGAATGACCTAATATAATTGTTACTGGAATTTGGCATATCATATACAACACGAGAAGCTTGCCAGGCTTGTCGAGCGGGAGGCAAACTCTTTTAAACACCTCCAAATAAAGGGGGGGGGGGGGGGGGGGGGGGTGGGGGGGGGGGGTGTGGCGGGGGGTGTGGGGGTGGGGGGGCGGGGAAATGGGCGCCGGAGGAGTGAGGCCAGGGGGTAGGGCGTTTGCTTGTGAGGCTCTGCCTGTGGTGGGCCACGGGCTCGAACCCCGGATCCCATATGGTCCCCCCGAGTACCTCATGAGCGACTTCTGAAGGGAGAGCCAGGAGTAACCCCTTGAGCGTCTGTGTGACCCAAAAAGCAAAAAAAAGAAAAAATTGTGGGGGGGGGGGGGGAGGGGGAAGGGGGGGGGGGGGGGGGTGGTTGTTGGAAAAAAGGAACAGCTCTGCCAAATGTGAAAGCATACCTGGGCGGATTGAGGAAAAACTGCGGCAGGGTGGGTGTCGGTGATCCGGGCTGTGATGGGCTGGTCTGCTGGGTGGAGTTCTGACGAGAGGGAAGTCCAGAAGTGGAAAATGGCGGCGCCCGTGGAGTGAGAGGAGCGGTGGTCTGGCTTGTTGTGAGGCTCTGCCGAGGTGGTGGGCCAGGGCTAGAACCCGCCATGCCTCCCGACTGCCTCATGAACGGCTTTGCACAGGGAGAGCAAGGAACAGCTCCGCCCCATGTGTGAGAGTCTCTGGACCAGCATACCTGGGCCGGATTGAGGAAAAAAGCTGTGGCAGGGTGGGTGTTGGCGATCCGGGCTGTGATGGGCTGGTCCGCTGGGTGGAGCTCTGACGAGAGGGAAGTCCAGAAGTGGAAAATGGCGGCGCCCGTGGAGTGAGGGAGCGGTGGTCTGGCCTGCTGCGAGGGCTCCGCTGAGGTGGTGGGCCAGGGCTAGAACCCGCCATGCCTCCCAACTGCCTCATGAACGGCTTTGCACAGGGAGAGCAAGGAACAGCTCTGCCCCATGTGTGAGAGTCTCTGGACCAGCATACCTGGGCCGGATTGAGGAAAAATGAATGGTATGACACAAAAAGCAAATACGAATAAATAAATAAATACATAAATAAATAAAACAGCAGCATTTGTTGTGAGTAGGTGAAAGTTCCACCAGTAGGTGTAAGTGGAATTTATTGAATGGTGTATGTGATTAATCAGCAAATTCAATTGGAAAAATAAGCCATTGCAGAAATTCTGAGGGAAATTTGGTTGGTCACATATAATGTTTCCTATTCAATCAGGGTGGGGCTGACCAGGTCCTGTTGAATCCGATGATCATTTAATTTCTTGTCCTCAACCTCCTGCTGTGGGCACATAGGACTCAGCTAGTGTACTTTTAATGAGAGATCCAGTACATGACTGATTCTCTTTTTTCTTGCATTTGACATCTATTTGTTGGGGGAAAAAAAATACAAATTAAATCATGCTATATCCTTTGTGTAATTTCTTCAAGATGTATAGTTTTCCATTTTGAAGGAAAATATTCATTCAAAAGTAAATTTATTTTCCCAAAGACCTGTAACTACTCCAGACACCATTGCAACCTCACTCCAGCTAGACACACACCTAGCAATCTCCAAAGGGATCAATCTCCAAATCTCCAAAACTACCAATAAGCTACAGACATGATACTGGCCTGCCCTGACAAGTCTGATCATGGGACCGAACTGGAGGCCAGATGGGCTTGTCCCCAGCCCATCTCAACCAAGCTCCAACAGCCAGAGACCACCACTCAAAATCACAGCTATTTCCCAGACTGGATTTAACTGCTCAAAAGAGCCCCATCCATGAGAGAAGCCATTTTTCAAACTCAGGTATGCAGATCAACTGCAGCTGACTTCTCCGGGCCTTCTTGCAGCCAAGTCCCCCATGGCTGTCCCCCATGTCCCACCCACCAGAAGGTCAGGTGGTGGCACAAGTAGCCACTCCAGGTGCCATTGCAACCTCACTTCAGCCATAGACCTGAAACTCATTTAGGAATCTCCAGAGATACCAATCTCCAAATCTCCGAAGGGACTAATAAACTGCAGACGTGATACTGGCCTGTGGCTGCTCTGCAGTCATGAGAATTCACACCAAAAAGTGTGTAGGTACAATCTGTAAGAAATTAGCAGTAATTTCAATATATTTTTGACCATACTTAACAAACTATGTCTAACAAGCAATATACATTAGATTATTTAGCATAGATCCACACAGTAGTTGCTAAAAATGAAATAATGATTCAAAATTTTCCTGGTTTGTAACAAACCAGGAAAAGCTTATGACTTTACTTTTTTTCTTTTCTTTTTTTTTTTTGCTTTTGGGTCACACCCAGCGATGCTCAGGGGTTACTCCTGGCTTTGCACTCAGGAATCACTCCTGGCGGTGCTCAGGGGACAATATGGGATGCCGGGGATCGCGGGCCGGCACAAGCTGGCTACATGCAAAGTAAATGCCCTACCCGCTGGACTATCACTCCGGCCCCTGACTTTACTTTTTATACATTGCAATAATCAATACAATTAGTGCTGGGTTAGGGAGTAGGTGTGGGAATGGGGGGAGGGTAGGAAAGGAAGGTTTTTGGTATATGGGGAGGCACACTGGAGATGGGATTGGTGTTGAATGAGGAATGCTTGGAACACTGAACTATGAAAAACTTTGTACTTTGTAAATCACTGTGTTTAAATAAAGGGGGGAAATTTAAAAAAATAAAAAAATATTTATTTCCGAAAATAGTTTTCCTAATTTAGTTATTGTGTTTCAGGGATTTAGAACCAAGTAAAACACCTCTGAAATTGGAATATTCAGAGATGTTGGAATGTTTAAATTTCACAAATTCCCTTTCAGGTATCTCACTCTTGGTGTATAAGAAATGAATTAATTTAGTTTGTTTTGGGGGCTTCACCCAGTGGTGCTCAGGTGCTACTTCTGAGGTGCTACTTCAGGTGATACTACATTCAACAGGGTTGCTCCTGGTGAAAATCAGGAAACCCAGGGTGCTTAGGATTGAACTCAGGTCTCCATGTGCAAAACATGTGCTCAGCATGTTTTGAGCTATCTCTCTGATCATCAAAGTATGTATAATATGCATAATATTCCACATGAAGTGCTGTGATTTCATTTTTAAGCATCATATTTCACATCATATCTTTAGAAAGATATGAATAACAACGGAGTTATTAACACTCTTCAACCTGTTTTGCCAGACCACATACCAGGTGATAACTGAGACACTGACGAACAGTTGCATAAAAAGTAACGGCAGAATCTAGTTTCTTTGTCAACGGACGGCACCTGTGTGGCAGCTAGAACACGTCCTGTACTGAACAGTAAGAAACGGAGGCTCGTCCGACCCAGCCACGTTGTTCCGCTTTTCAAGGTCAGTACCAGTAAGACGCCGGTACTGTTCAGGAACCAGACCCTCTGCGGAGTGTTGGTTGGCTCTTGCTGACTTTGGTTTAAGAATTTTCCAAACCAGACAGAGAGATAGTGCTGTAGTTAAGATACCTGCCTTGCATGTGGCCAGCCAAGCACCGAATATAGTCCCCTGGACACCCCCAGCTGTTTCCCCCTCATGCACACCCCACTAAGTTTCCAAACTTGGCTAATTATCAAGGTTTCTGGTGGGGGGGGGGCGCCTTTAAAATACTAGGTTCCTTGATTCCTGTGTCATAGAAGCTCTTAATTTGGTTGCTTTGGGATTGAACCCAGAAAGCACGTCAGTGGTTTTTCAGCCAGATTGGGAAAGGGCTGAGTGTGATCTTTCGGTTTGGTTTTGGGGCCACACCGTCAGGGCTTAGGGTCTGTCTGCCTCTGATCATATCCTGCTGGGGATAGAACCGGGCTTCCAGCGTGTGCTTGACCTGATAGGTTCTCACAGGCCGCTGATTTTTAGCTTTTAAAGAGAAATGGGAGGTTAAGTTCGGTGCTTTCCTCAGCATTTTGAAGGAGGATGGTGTGTCTTTTATTTATTTATTTTTCTTTGTGGGTCACACCCGGCGATGCTCAGGGGTTACTCCTCGCTCTGAACTCAGGAATTACTCCTGGCGGTGCTCGGGATGCCGGAGATTGAACCCGGTCGGCCAATTGGAAGGCAAACACCCTGTACCCACTGTGCTATCACTCCAACCCCCAGGCTCCTTTCTTGCAACTGTGCATCTCTGCCGTACACACCCGTTCTTGGTGGTTCTGGCCCCAAAAGCCATGCGTGAGCGTGAGCACTGCAGTTAATGAGCGTTACTGCGGAACACTTGAGCCAAATGTACTAGCACCACAACCAGGCGCATGCGACTCCGTCATAATGGCAACAGTAGAGAAATGGACGAGGGGAACAAACATAAAAATAAAGAAATAAGATTTCAGTAAAATTTTTAAGCTGATACCAGGTGAATTTTTTTCTCTTCAGAGTAAATAAAGTAGGGAAACTTTTGATTGCTTTCTCTTTAAGTAGAGTTGGATTTCTTCTAAACAGGTTGCCTTTTCTCTTGTTAAGTGGGGATTTTATCTTATTTTATAGATTATTAGTGCACATTGTATTCTTAAAACTACACATTATAATAATAGTATTCTTAAAACTACACATTAAAACTACACATTAAAATGTTAAGGTTGATTTTAATAATGTTTCTATACTATTTTTTATTTCTTAATTTTTTTTATTTGCTGTGTATTATTGTTGGACTCGGCCAGGGGCTGGCCGAGCCATTTACCGCCTCCGGAGCTCCATGGGCTGCTTCCATGTGGTGCCTAGCGGTGCAGCTCTAGGTCTGGAGTGGTTGGGTCTGGAGTGTCTCTCTTCTGGGGTTTCTGGCTGTGGTGGTTGAGAGCTTGAAGCTACGTCTTCTGACATGGAGGTGGAGAAATGGGAGGAGGAGCCCAAATCCCCACTCCAAGTCCAGCCAGTGTGACCCTGCCCCACACAAGTGAGCAAACCCTTGGAGCTATGTTGGACTCGCCAGGGGCCGACAGTCTTAGATAATACTGGTAGTTAGGACCAGGTCCTTCCCAAGATCTTTCATATTTATATCCTGTATACAGTTCTAGGCAGCTGTGGCCCATCATTCCCAGTGAGCCTAACAAGAAGCCAGGGGAAACCCTACACCAGGAGGTCAGTCATTCTCAACTTCCAGACTCCACAGCTCCTCGGAGGACCTAAGAGAAAAAGCAGATCTCTCCCTGTTGAGGTTTAACAGTAAAGCTCAAGATGAGAGCCTACTACTGAGAGTGTACCACCTACACGGCAGAACCTGGCAAGCTACCTGTGTTGTATTTGATATGCCAAAAACCAGAAACTGTTATAGACCTCATTCCCATGACCTGAAGGAATGGTCTGAGGCTCTTCGTGCTCCTGGAATGAGCAGATACCCTTGGGCTACACTTGCTTGCGACAGGACATATGGAGATGTTATTGGTGCCCACTAGAGCAAATCGATGAACAACGGGAAGACAAGTGATACAAGTGAAGTGATCTTTAGAAAGCTAGTGTTTCATTTTATGGGTACTGTATATTCATAGGTATTACAATTACTTCTTAATGTTTAAAGGACAACAGAATGAGAGAATTAACAAACACACATACAGCCTTCCTGAATAGAAAAGGTTTGCTTGAATCATAATCCTAGAAATGAAAATTATTTCAGAAAGTATAGCAAAAACTTTTCAGGTTGTCAGAGCCCTGCTTTTTTAACTATCTACTAAGCCATCTCTGTACAAGAGCTTTTAATTATTTACATTATTGCCAATAGTAGTAATAAAATATTAATCTGTGTCAGCCTTCAACATACAAATGATTCCTTGTGATTTTTTTTTGGTTTGGATTTCTGTAAAATACACTTGAATGTTTTTTTCATTATTGCATTGATATTTTTTCCTTTTGGAAGTAACGTATTCAAATATTTGTCCTTATTTTGTAGGGGGTAGCCATTTTGTTTTCCTCTTAATGATTGAAATATCTTTTCTTAAATTCCAGATATATGTGATTCTTAAATAACATCTGGAAGTAACTTGTCAAGAAATATTGGAGAAGAATGCAGTGTTAAAAATATAAGAAAGACTTTTACTCTTATGTGAACCTACTGAGCTGTAGGTTCTCTGTAATTTATCTGTATCTCAGTTTCATATAAAATTTAAAAACCATAATCAGGGGCAAGAGAGATACTGCAGTGGGTAGGGCACTTGCACAGCATGTGTCTGACCCTGGTTCTGTCTATGGGATCCCATAAGATACCTTTAGTACTGCGAGGAGTGATCACTGAGAATAGAGCTAGGAGTAAGCACTCTGGCCCTACCTTTTCTTCCTAGTAGTATGCCTTTATGTAGGTTACGTTTCGCCTAAGAGCTCCCCACAAAACTAATTTGAAAATTCCTGGCAGCATGTTGGGCTCAAATTGGGCATTCACATGTGATAAATCTTTGTTTCTCTGGCTCTACATTTCCAATGGTTTCTTAGGAACCACCCCCCCCTGCACTGGGTCAAAAACTTTCTTCTCAAATCAGTACCTTCTCCAGGTTGCCCTTCTCACTGGTGTCCCTGTCCTCCTGGCTTAATATTTGCATCACTTTAAGTTTCTTTCTCTTTTTAGAGCCACAAAAACACAGTTGTCTGGGACTCTTGATCTCTTCTTTTACAGCTTTGCTTATATCAATAAATTCTACTCCATTCTCCATACTAATCAGTGCTTTCAGAAAATTGTACTAGGCCTAAGGTTCTGAGTTCATTTCACTCTCTGCAAGCTCTCCTGTGTGTCTGAGTCTAGCCATGTCTAGCTCAGTAAACTTTCCCAAGGCTATTGACTAATCATGTCTACAGTTCCCAGTAGAGCCTCAGTGTCAATTGCTGATGCATATCCCACAGTCATTTAAGTGACTGAGGCTCCTGACAATCAATCCCATCAGAACCTACTCCCTACTATCAGTGTTCCCAGCATTTCTATGTGCCATCACTTGATTTATTTTTTATGGTCCCAAGTGGCTTTGCACATTTTTATATGTTTCCCCCATCTAAAATTGTCACTTTGCCATTTTTAGTGTCTTGAAATCAGAATATTTGGAGTGTAATCCTGTTTTTACTGGTACATAACTGTGACTAAGGAAAAATATTTAATTCTCAGTCTTAGATTCATCTCTTACTCTTGGAAATATTATTATGTTCCAGGGATAATTATGAGAGCAATTGATGGCACTTGTAGTTAACATAGATCTGATCACCCAAGTAAATAAGAATCTTTGCTTTTGGAATACCTATATTATTACTCATGAGGATATTTTTATGTTGTTTATATTTCACAATGTCAAAATTTTGTGAAATATATACCATGTTGAAAATTCCTGAAAATCAAATATTATATTTCTTGTAGGGGCAGGGTTCAGAGAGGAAATTGGGTTATGCCCAGTGGTACTCAGGGATTACTCCCAGCTCTCTGCTTGGTAGTCCTTCCCGATGGGGTTTAGAGCATAGGGCATTGGGAATTAAATCAGGGTTAGTCACATGTGAGACTAGTGCCTTAACTCCTACATTAACTGTCTGACCCCATGCACTTCTCAATTCATTGTCTTTATTATCCTATGTTACAGTTCACTGTTGCCCAGAGCCTCTGCATTTTGCCTGGAGTTACCTCCCTGAAGGCCACTTTGTAGATAGAGGCAGAAAACAGCTTGGATCTGTGACTCTATGTGGCAGTATATTTTACCATGTATTCTATCTTAGCTGGTATAAATATTTTCTCTCATGCTACCACAATCA
Source organism: Cryptotis parvus (assembly GCA_021461705.1). NCBI lineage: Eukaryota > Metazoa > Chordata > Mammalia > Eulipotyphla > Soricidae > Cryptotis > Cryptotis parvus. Next base: position 117,106 of record JAJIBD010001121.1, on the reverse strand, counting down.
TTGTGGGACTAGACAGATCTTACCAGTATTTTTATCTGGCTACACTGGATCTCTAAGTATAATATAGTTGTAATTATATCAGAGAGAAATGCTGTTTGCCCCCAAGCAAGCAAGCGTGGCTCTCTAATAAGTCTAAAGGCTAATATCCAAAACAAAAATATGAATTAAAGACAAGATTGTTGTGAAACTTGGAGAAATATATACCTAGCTGTTGAATATCCATGTACAGATACATGCCCTTCCCCACTCTGATAAGGTCCAACAGGGAAGAGAACAGAGAAAAGAGAGTAGAGGGGGAGAGAGAGAGAATTGAGAGAGTTGAGAGAGAGTTGAGAGAGTTGAGAGAGAGTTGAGAGAGAGAGTTGAGAGAGAGAGTTGAGAGAGAGTTGAGAGTGAGAGAGTTGAGAGTGAGAGAGAGTTGAGAGTGAGAGAGAGTTGAGAGTGAGAGAGAGAGTTGAGAGTGAGTTGAGAGAGAATTGAGAGAGAGTTGAGAGAGAGAATTGAGAGAAGTAAAGAATACTAGTCAGAACTATAAAGTAACTTAGTGGCCACTTCAAGGAATTTGAGCAATGGGATAACTATTTGGAGTTTCTTAAAGCAAAGGTTAGCTACAGTAATTGATATGGTCATGCTTAATGCTTTAGGGGATAAAAAGACTTAGGTAAAGGGGAGGGAGAAGTTTAGCATCGGATAAAATAGTTGTTATTCCAGCCTTCCTAAACTCTAGACAACCAGGAGAATCAAGAATTTGGACTTGGACACTATGGAAGTAGAAGTAAGATGGCACATTCTAAAATTATTTGCCATAAACTATTCCTTACTTCTGGCCAGCCATCCCAGCAGAGCCTTGCAGCAAGCCAGATGACCTCCCCCCAACTCCATAAGGGCTGCCATTTTCCACATCTGGACTTCTCCCTTGTCAGAACTCCACCCAGCACACGAGCCTAAAACAGCCCGGATCATTGATACCTACCCTGTGGTAGTTTTTTTTTTTCAATCTGGCCCAGGTATGCTGATCCAGAGACTCACAGACATGGGGCAGGGCTACTACTTGCTCTCCCTGTGCCCAGCTGCTCACGAGGCTCCCGGGAGGGATGGCAGGTTCTAGCCCTGGCCTGCCACCCCAGCAGAGCCTTGCAACAAGCCAGATGACACCCCCTACTCCATGAGGGCCGCCATTCTCCGCATTTGGACTTCCCTCTTGTCAGAACTCCACCCAGCAGATGAGCCTATCACAGCCTGGCTTGCACAGCTGCTTGCTGCCGCAGTTCATCAATAAATGCTGTATTTAGAGGTGACTACAAGAGTATGCCACCCGCACAGCAAGCCTGGCAAGCTGCCCGTGTCGTATATGATATGCCAAATACGAGTAACAATTATATTAGGTCATTCCCATGACCTATTATAATGGTTTGAGGCTCTTCATGTTCCTGGAGCAATCAGATGCCCTTGGGCTCTACTAGCATGAGACAGGACATATGGAGATATTACGGGTGCCCGCTCGAGCCAATAGATGATGAACGGGAAGGTAGTGATAGTGATAGGAACAAATAGGAACAAACGAGGGGCCGGAACAATAGTACAGTTGGTAGGGCATTTGTCTTGCAAATGGGATGCCCTGGAATCTTATGTTTCCCTGAGCACTGCCAGGAGTAATTCATGAGTGCAGAGCCAGGAGTAACCCCCTGAACATCACAGGGCAAGGCCCAAAAAATGTCCAAAAAGATAGAGAAAAGGAACAAATGAATACATCAAAGGTGTCCCAGAAGCCCAAGACTCATATTACTGTGTAATTTGGTTCTAACTTTAATTTCTGGTTAGTAAAAACATTTAGAAGGACTGAATCAAGCAGGAGCTGAGCGTATCTATGTCTCTTCCCCAGCAGCAGGATACCATCATGCACTCTGAGTCATCATAGCTCTGAATTTGAATGATAAATTCTGTGAAAAACTCCACAGGAAAACCAATTAAATAGGCAGGGATGAAAATTCACCATTGAGCAGTGAAAACAAAGATGGTAACAAGCAAGTTTCAGTGGAAGTCGATGACATGTTGAATTTCTATTCTCGTGTCATTAGCACTTTCCCCAATGTTCTAAAAAATATTTTGGTTAATCAAAGCTATGGGTCAATCAACTGCTCCATAATGACAAGTCCTGTGGTTACAACTCAATGCTGTCGCCTGCAGCCGACATGGTCTTAGTCCACAGGAGAGTGAGCAGCAAAAGACAAATGTTTCTCTTCATTCTCCCCCAAAGGGAGTTGAGCAATGAGTAATAAAAGAACATAAATTATTCACTGTGCATTCCAGAAGTATTTGATTTAAGGTTTGGAAGAAACAATAGAAGGGGAGAGAGGAACAGGAAACAAAGTCCTCAATGAACATAATACATTTAAAAATAAAAGGGTGAATTTCTGTGGCAGTTTCAGTTCCCTCTGAACAGGGCTTTGGGGTTGAGAGCCGTGACCTCTGGATCTCCTATTGAGAGAATGGGTGATACATTCTTTGTGTGGGTTGGATAATCATTATTACCCTGCAGTCAAGAACTGAAGAGGTTTGGTCTCTGCCAATCACTTTCACTGAAATTTTGTGGAAATGAGCAGAGGGAGAGAGGGTCAGAACAAAGGGTTGGGGAGATTTAAGTCTAGCTGCATAATAACGTACAGAGGGAGGGCCAAAAGATGACTAAATGGATGGAGAGCATGCTTTGCATGGACAAGGTGAAGCTCAGGTTCACCTATGGTCCCCCACCACTGCTGAGAGTGACCCCCCCAAGGAATGGCCAGAAATAGTCACTGAGCATTGACACATGTGGAGTAAAAACTAAAAACCATATACCAAAATAGATAAGTAAATAAATAATGATGAGGAAATAAGAAGTGAGGAAGGACAAACGATAGAGTACAGAAAACACTGCCACTTGTTTTATTAATGCTATTGTAATGAGCAGGAATGAAGCAATACACTACGTCGTTTTTCTCACACATTATAATTGTGGTGCTCATCAGAGGTTTGGCATCAGGCTGTGGTGCTCTAGTTGTGATTCTTGCACAGTGTAATCTGGTGGGTGCACCTTTCAGTTGAGGTGCTTTCATATGCGTGGCTGTGAAGTGGGCAGAGATCACTTGTAGCTCTGGGGATCACAGAGGGAAAAGTTACCAGAATTGCATTGGGCACGTGCTGGTAGTGTGAGGGATAGAAGTTAAGTGCCTCATACTTAAAAAGACTCTTTAGCTACTGCAGCGTTTTTCAGCCACTCCATCCCACTAAGAATAGTAGTTTTGGTTTTACTTTTACAGACCGTACACAGCTGCCTTTTGCATCTTGCTGGAGTTACCTCTTGCAGGCCACTTGGTAGATAGGGGCAGAAAAAGCTTGGATCTGTGACTCTGTGTGGCAGTATATCTTACCATGTATTCTATCAGCTGGTATAAATATTTTCTCTCATGCTACCACAATCATCGTCGGACTAGACAGATTTTACCAGTATTTTTATCTGGCTACATTGAATCTCTAAGTATAATATAGTTGTAATTAGAGAGAAATGCTGTTTGCCCCAAGCAAACAAGCATGGCTCTAATAAGTCTAAAGGCTAATATCCAAAACAAATATGAAGTAAAGACAAGGATCTTGTGAAGGCTTGGAGAAATATATACCTGGCTATAGAATATCCATGTGTAGATATATGCCCTTTCCCCACCCTGCATAGGGCCTGCAGGGAAACTGTGACGACAGACCTTAGCTGGGGCAATATTAACAGTTCAATGCGACTAGGTGAGGTCCTGGGAGAAGCAAATCTGAAGGGATTGACCTTAAATACTATCCCTTGTGTGGGCCAGTCAGGGCTGAAAAGCAGTCGCAGTCTCTCTCTCTCTCTCTCTCTCTCTCTCTATCTCTCTCTCTCTCTCTCTCAGACACTGCTTTTTAATCATGCTAGCATTTTTTCAGGCCCTATATTTTTTTCCCTAGTCTCTATATAACCATAGCAAATTGAAATCCTTGTTAGATTACCTTCTCTCTTATAGATACTTGTGATAGATATCTTATATATATATATACATATATTATTTATGTATATATGCATATATATTTATGTATATATATTCCTGGTACCAAATACATCTCTTATACTTTCAGAGAGGCTTTGCAGTATATGATATATTTGATTAATATCTACCTCCCCCAAGATTCCTGGAAGGGCCTCTCTTTGTTTCAAGTTACCTTGGTTTCTAGAGCTCATAATACAGAATCTGGCTCTTAAGAGATGCAAAACAAATATGTATTTCATGAATTATGAATAAATGAAATGAAAGTGAGTATAAATTTAATCAAAATTGGCCTTACCTTGTCATTGAGGATTAATCTAATTGAGAAGAATTTTAAATGAATCTTTATTGGAACAGCCAGAGTGAAAATGTACTCAGATTAAGGAAAGCTTGAAGCAGCATGTAGCTACTACCCACATCCATTTCATTCTCTTTAAGATGCGGGACACAATAGATGATGATTTTAGGTGAGTGTAGGAACAGTCTCTCAGAAACTGCTGGAGGAGAATTCAACTCTGCTATTGGACTCACAACTGTGAATCTGGGGGCATTAATTTTTCTCTCTAGCTGCAGAGGATTTGTCGTGCATAATTTAGTAGAAAAAGCTCTAAGTAATTATTAGCAAGTTGTGGACAAATGAATGTTGGTGGTGTTGCCGATCCTATCCAATTAGATCCCCTACTTGTCTTTATCTTATCTGCAGAGGAAATTGGGAATGTTTTCTTTCACAGGAATGGGATTGCAATTCTTTGGCATATAATGTTTTGTTTTCCCTCTTGAATGTTATTTCTTATTGGCAATGGAGAGAAGTAAACAGTTTGAACAAGGAAAATGCATGTATTGGGTCTGGAGGCTGCCAGGGAAAGCAAAAAGAAAAAAAATTCTAAGCATTGAAATAGTAGCTTTCTTGGTCTCAGGTCAGAACATCTGTCTATGTCTCCGAGCAGATTTGATTTAAGGCCAGAACAAATAGCTCCCCTATTTTGGCTTCTGACCCCTGGGATAAAAATGGGTGGGGAAGGAACTGAGCTTGTCCAACTGCAACTACTGGAGAAGTCATTGTTCTCTCTAACCTTCTGGGAGCCCCAAATAATTAGCTGTGCAAAGAGCAAGCTGGAAGCAGAATTCCCCTCTAGGGTTTTCTGTGTCCAGCCAAACCAAGCAAGTTAGCTGAGAGACAAAAAAATCTGTGAAAGAGAGCGGGTGCCAAGACTCCTCTCTCTTTTGTGCAGCATTTCCAGTCTGCTAGATCTAAGTCCATAGCTTCTTGTCTCTCAGCATTCCCTCAATCCTCTCATCATGTGTGTCCAGAGGGAGTTTTCTCTTAATTAGAGTAGCCAGTGGACCACTTTGCACATCGAAGTTTGTTGCTCTGTCTTGAAGCTTGAAAAGGCTGCAGAGGGGTAGACTGGCCTGTGTAGAGAGATCTCACATTGTACAGATTTTTATCATGTTTTCAAAAAGATGCCAGAAATCAGAACTTTTGTATTATATCCCTGAATTTTACAGTGTCCACTACATGTTTAATTTATAAACACTGTCTGGTCAAATAAAAATCCATCCATTTGCCTTTGATCTAGGCCATAAGTTTTATAAAAGTGGATGGGCACTGTGTTTATATTGCTTGGTCTTGAATACTCAGGATGTAACGCAGTGCATCTATATTGAAGGTCAATATTACTTGACTAGAGCAGGCACAAGTTATGATGGTAGTGGGATATGCAGAAATCAGCGTATATCTTTCCAAGATCTGTAAAGGCTAGACAGATGAACATTAGATAAACCAATGAGAGGAAAGGAAACTTACTAATAATGTATACCTCCTGTGTACACGAGAGAACAGTTATGAGTAATATACAATTTTAGTATGTAAGTAAACTTAGATGAAGAATAAAGGGCTTTGGAAAGTAAAGGAAATAAAATTTGGGGAGGTTTTCAAGCAAACCTCGATTTGCTCGAGCAAATCGATGAATAACGGGATTCAAGTGATCAAGTGATCAAGTGAGGTTTTCAAGGAAGAAGTGAAAAAACACATATGGATTTAAGATCTAACTTCTCCATCGAAAATATAAGGAAATTCACTAGATCACTATACATGTCGTTGTTCATCGATTTCCTTGAGCAGGCGCCAGTAACATTACCATTTGACCCTATCATGTGCCATTGTAGCCCAATGGCATCTGCTTGCTTCAGGAATATGAAGAGCCTCAAACCGCTTGTTCAGGGTCTTGACGAAGAAGTCTGACCATCTTGTAGGTGGGCGGCCACGTGATGTTTTGACGTTCAAATAAGGAAATTAATTAGAACTTTCATAGAGTGAACTTATGTAAAAGGTTTATATTAAATAACTTTATCAAAAGCACTTGTCACCCAGTCCTTCAAGTCTTTCCCATGAATTAAGCCTCTTGCCAAGGACATTTGGGAGTAGTATATATTATTTGTTTTATTTGATGGTCCATTAACATTAATAAGAGTAATGTTTAAGACTTTATTAACTTTTTCTACTGAACGTGTATTAAGTTCATTTTATAAAATTTAATTTTATGCTAAAACACCCATTTTAAGCGATCGATATATACATATAGCTGTTGCATCTCTACAATTGCCAAAATTTCGAGATTACCTGAAGTGCTCAGCAGTCAGGTGGAGAGAGGAAAAGGTAGTAGCTAAAGAGCTGAGTGCACATACTGGGTCTCAAGTTTAATCTTTAGTACTCATGGTGTGCCAAGTGCCAGTATAACCCTGGCATCTCTCAGAACTTCTGATCTGTGCAGTGCTCTGTTACCAGCCCTGAACCCTGAGATTTCAGGCCTGCACTGTATCACACTATCACTGGAAGTGATCCCAAGAGCTCTATGAAGTTCTGGGGAACTCCTTCCACCAAAACTGAAATTGTGAGATATACACAGCAGTAGAGATAGATATATACCTACGTACATACACACAGTGAAATATGAATCAGCTGTTAGAGAAGATGAAATCTTGTCATTTGCTATAACAGAAATGCAAACATGTGTGCTAATTGACGTCAAAAGGAGGGACTAATAAATACCAGATGACCTCACTCATGTGTGATATATAAAGAAACAAAGTGAAGGAATGGAGACTGTTCAATGAAACCAAACCATTAGACCCTGACCACACATCTGAAGTTACCAAAGAAGGTAGATAAGTTGAATGTTAAAGAGTCTGGTAGATTGTGGTGAAAAATGTGGGCACTTAGATGTTGGGCAAGATATCACATCTTTAAAACATGTAAATATTTAACCTTCCAAACCAATGTTAAAATCAGTTTTAAATTATTCTGTTAGATGATGAAGAATTTGTATATTTTTATGGTTACATTTTGAAACAGAAAAAGAAGCTTGTAGCCTAAAAATAGCGACCTCACCTACTACTCAGCTAATGAGTGGATTATGTACAGTACATCCAAAGTTAGCGTTTGCAACCCTAACACTTCAATGCCTTGGGATTCTGTTCTCTTGGTAGTGGCCAGAGGGATTCATGTTTTTTTTCTCCTGGACTCACTGCCAAACATAACTTCCCAGATAACTTTTTGCAATGTAGATGTGTTAGGTGAGCTTTCTTTCTTTATATTTGCAGAGCATTTATTCCCTGCTCCAGTTCTGAGCTGTGGAATTCCTTGTAATTTTCCATCTCCCTCTCCTTAAAGGAGATTCCTCTTCAAGAGATGTTGATAAATCATAACTGCCATGATACCATATTGTTTGTTATCCTTAAGAACTATGCAGCCATCTGTGTGTAGGGGTATTTTTGGGCTCAGGGGCACTCTAAGCTGAGGTCCAGAACTGTTAGCATCCTTAATTAAAAGCAAGATTAGTGACTCGTCATCAGCTTAGAATACGGTTAAAACTCTGACTTCTAAAAGCAGAACACTGTTAAAGTCTGCTAGCCAATAAATATAATTTTCTTCTAGTATAAATACTTATTATAGCTATTAAAGTGTTAAATCCTTAGTCTATGAGAAAAAGAAATGACTGCCTAATTGTTCAGCTTTCTATGAGAGCTACCAGTTTTTAGACTTAAATATTTTAATGTACTGGGGGTTCTTTTTAATTAGGAGAAATGGGTAATAGGAATGGAAAGTATTAGCCTTCAGAAAACCAAATGGCATACCTTGCTTTTTCTAGAGATACTACTTCTCAATGTACCTTTTCATATTTTTCAGATTGTAATCCTGACTTGAAGCCCTCTTACTTTTTGGTAAATGGTTCTCTAAAAGAGAAAAGTTTTTAAAACCAGACTGTTGGGGCCGGAGCGATAGTTCAGCAGGTAGGGCGTTTGCCTTGCATGCAGCCGACCCAGGTTCGATACCCAGCATCCCATATGGTCCCATGAGCACCGCCAGGAGTAATTCCTGAGTGCAGAGCCAGGCAGAGCCAGGAGTAGCCTCTGAACATTGCCGGGCATGACCCAAAAAGCAAAAAATAAATAAATAAATAAATAAATAAATAAATAAATAAATAAAACCAGACTGTTGATTTTGAGAACCAGTAAGAGGCTTCTTAAGAAAATCCATAGTAAGAACCTGCCATGGAGGCAGGCTAGGGGAGGGGGAGGGAATCAGGGACATTGGTGGTGGGAGGTGGGCACTGGTGGAGGGATGGGTGCTGGAACACTGTATGGCTTTAAACCCAAACATGAACATTTTTGTAATTGTCAAAAATAAATAAATAAATATAAATAAAATAAAATTATCTGTAAAGCACACAAAGAAAATTCATAGTAGTTCTAGTCATTGTTTTCTAAGGCATCATTGACAGATCTTTTGTGCTTATCCTCCCCTCCTCCCATGCCCCTCAAAATCCTCCACCCACTTTTTACCCTTATACTTTTTCAATGAGCTTTCAGTTTTACAGGTGAGGAAAATGGTTCAGAATAACCAAGTGACATGCTTGAAACTACACAGCAAAAGTGTATGACTCTTGTGTCTACTACCATCACTATAACAGAATACATGGATGAGATGATAAATAACAGATGTGCATGGGCCACAAGCTTGTGACTAATGTTTCAATGGACAAGAGGGGACTCTGAGAAATCATAGGTTTGTAAAAGCTCCTGGGTCATTGTGATTTATAACCAAGCTTCAGAAAATACTACCATTTATTTTGTTATACATTACACCACGTATTTAGAAATAAATAAGAGTTTAGATTCATTTCTGGAGATTTTGTTGGATGTTTGCATGTGTCTCTTTGCGTGTGTGCATGCATATGTGTGTGTGCTTGTATGTCTGTGTATGTTTTCTTGTTTAAACAGAGCTCTTGCTACTTTGGCCCTAGAGCTTCAGGAAAGGCTTCTCAGGAAGCAAAATCTTGCTAGGTCTAATGAATGAATAAAAATGTATAAGGGAAGGGCATGGTGGTAAAATGATCCACTGGGTTTGAATTACCTTCCGTGCTGGCACTGGACTGAAGTACCTGGGGAATGTTACAAGGTCAGTATTCCTAGATAAATGGTGACAGATGTACCAGGTACGTATCCTTTGAGTCTAAGTAGAGACTGTCTGAGGAAGTCCCACTGGCAGTACAGCAGAATTGGCTTCTACAGTTGAGCAGATACTGCTCATCTCATTGGTCAATTTCCTTGACAGTCTGCTTCAGGGCATCTTTACATGTGTGCTTTTTCCTGGCCACTTGCTGGGAGATGATCAGACAAGGTGCTGACAGCCCAGACAGGGTTTCTCTCTACAAACACCTTAAACTCACTTGCGATAGGATCAGAAATGACAGAAGATAGAAAATAGTTTGGGTAATTTGGCATAATACAGTAGGTGCTGAAGCAGATTTTGAGGGGAAATTAGGTATTTTGAGAAGTTGGCAAATAACTATTCCACCCCCCACTCCCTGCTTGCCATAGAATGTTCTTGTAAAAGCAATTGGATTTATGAAAAGGAAGGGTTTTTTTTCTCACTTTTTTGTGTTACATACCTTTGATAGTTTAGACCAAAGTGTTTTTTTTCCTACCATTCCCAGGGCACCAAATATCTCTGTTCAGAGAGTTCCTTCTGGAATCACATTGATGAGATGTCCCAGTCTTAGTGGTGAGTGCAGTGACAGGTAAATTTATGATGACAAATTTAATGCAAAAGGGGACACAGAGCACAGTCAGGAGTCATTGGCTAATGCTTTGAGTTCCCCATTCACTGTATCAGATGCAGTGCATCACTTACACCTAGGAGGTGGTTGATGGATATTAAATTCATCAACACAACCCCAACTGGCCATTTGAAGTACATTTGCTATTCAGTTTCCAGGATACTATGGGTTTGAATTGCCTTCAGTTCCATTTACATGTAAAAGAAAACTAGATCCTAGCAGTTAAAGAGATGAAAATCAGACATTGTTCGAAACCATTGCAATAAGGGGAAAAGAAACAAGTGGAAAGTTATAGTTACCAGAATGAGGGTTTGTGGATAGGAAGTTACTAAGGTCACAGAGTCTGTCTAAACTCATACAGAAACTTGTGTCTTTTGAGGGTGATCAGATACTCAGGTGGGGGTTGAGGAATTGTATCGTATATTGAAGATAGTTAGATGTGGAGAGGAGTCCCCACCCTGCTTCCTGCCCTCCCTAGCTGATTTATCAAGATTTTTTGCAGGCTGTGCAAACCTAATAGGGGAGAAATAAGGAGGGAAGGTGGAGACCCAGAGGATTTAGAGGAATCTGACATGTTTAGTCAAGGAGAAAAATTTTATTGTACAAAAACCTCTTTTCATCCTCCATGGGTATTCTGCTTGATAAGAACTATGCTTTAAAAAATATCAGTCATGGGCGAAGTGGATAATGGGGCGGGGGGCTTCCAGTTGGGGAAAATGAAACAGGTTGAGGAGATAAAGGATGATTGTACAGCATTGTGAATATACTTAATGCCACTGAACTGTAAATTCCATATCTTCTATATTTTTATTGGGTGGGGCCACCCAACAGAGCTCAGGATTTACTCCTGCACTCACTCATTGTTTCTGGTAGGACCAGAATGGGGACCAGATGTGGTGCCAGGGTCTGACTGGCCACATGCAAGCAAATACTCCACTGTCCTCTGTGTCAACTATGCCTTCTATAATTGACCACGACAATTTTTCATCAAAAGCATAATTATAGGAAATTAGGCAGTAATATCAACAGTGACATCTGCTATTGTTTTGGCTCTATGGTGGGTTTCCTGTTAACCACTTTACAATGGCTCTCTGTTTTATTAAAAAAATACTTGAGTGTTGGAGCAGTTAATGAATTTCCCAGGTTCTCAAAACCCAATAGGGGTGGGTTTATATCTGAGCTCACTATCTTTGCTTATGATGTTCAGGCTAAACCACTTTCTAAGGCAATCCTTTTAGTCAGACTCACCACCTACAAATAAACAGCTGCAAACAACTAAAATGAATAAAAATGCTCAAAATTTACTTTATCAATTGGCAGTAACTCTGAAATATGCACCAGTGATGATCTTTAACAGCAGAGAGATGATCTCTTGTATTCTATTATTTGTTGAAACTGTAATTAGTAAACATCACCCTTTTATTTTATGTAGACGTATAAAAATACCACCTTTCAGTCAGAGTGAACTCCTCCAAAGAAAATATCAACCTGTTCTGCTTTTGACTTGATCCATAGTAGGTGCTAAGTAAAATTTCTGTTGCCATGAATTGCCAGTGAAGTATAGGTATCAGAGTACACTTTCCTAATACTTAGGAAGTATTAGGAAATATACTTGCATATATAGTTGCATGTTGTATTTGTCCCCTGGAATCTAAATTCTGAGACTTACAATAGAAGTGAATCTCAATCAAAGACAATTTGGCAGGTATTGTCTAGAGACCCATTTGGCTGTAATATAACTAAGAGCATGTGTCCTACCCACTACCTGTTGTTATAGGCCAGGAGGGGATTTGGGAAGCACCTAAAATGTGGCAGAATATGCTACTGTACAATTTGCCCCATTGCATAAAGATCTTTTTGATATGATTATTGTCAGAAACTGCAGGAGCCAGTGAAGCACTGAAAACAAAGAAATTAACTTGTGTAAAAGAATTTCACATTTAAAAAGAGCTCTTCATAGAAATCATTTTTCCTCAAAGAGAATTTTCTGTATGGCAAGGTAGCTCTTCAACACCCCCATCTTCACACCCCCACCACCACAACCGTTTCACCAATTATCTATTCTGATAATCTCATCATGGTATTTTTGCTCTTAAAAGTCATAGAACATTTTCTTTGCTTTGACTCTGAAGGCTACACAATAAGGCTACACAAGTCTCAGCAGTCTGGCCTTTTAGCCTCATAGTTTTGTGGGAGTTGTCAAATGCATATATGTAATTTAAATAGCTTCTTCTCTCCTATTATTCTGACTTCCACCAAATTAATTCTTAGACCAACCACTAGAGCTGGAAGAAGAAATTTTTTCTCCCCTATGCACCCTAAAATGCATTGGCTAGCCCAGGTACTAAAAATTACCTGACCCTGAAGGTTAAGGGTGCTGAGGTTGTGAAACTGTCTTAAGGATTTTATTCTTTTACTACTCCATATATGTATTCCTTTCACATCTCTTTGCTATCTGAATCTGCTGTCTGATTGAAAATGAGTAAGCCTGCCTATCCAAGATTACATAGCCAGATGAGTTAGATCAAGGATTTGAACCAATGTCTCAGGCAGAATTCTTTCGATGCATGAATGTCATCTCTTACATCCCATTTCTGATTCAAATGCCATCTCTGGTCACAGTGAGCAGGTCCTGCAAAGACTGATAGCAGTCTGAGCCTGTTCCTGGTGTCTGGAGCTGATGGAAAGGGCAGTGATCTAAAACCACCTGTTCAGGCTGCTGAAACACCCCAGACCTGAACTTTATGAGCTCTTGTCCATTTTGTGTTTGTGGGGACAATTTCCTGGGCTCCTAGTGTGTGCCACTCTCCTTTGCTGTACCAGTCCCTCTTCACTGAACTATAACACTACATCAGCCACCCCTGTTTTCCCTTCCCTCTCAAAGTCACGTTATGGACTTTGTTGAAAGAGTCATCGTGTTCAAATAGCTTTGTGTTTGCAGTAGGCTTAGCACTCATTCAGTTTTGAGCAACTGGTGGTGGTCTTTAATGTGATCTGCTTATCAATGTATATCGTGTCCTCTCCCTGCTCCTTTTTCTCTCTGGGTCTGCTCCTTACTGCCCTCTGATTATGGTCTGTCTCATTGTGCAGAGAATATGCAGCCAAGCATAACAGGTGCTATATAATTCTCAAGATGGTAGAGTTGATGGATTTTAATCAGGTGAGTGCAGTTTAATGCAAATGCTCCTTTTAGCTGAGGCTCATAAACTGAGCTACTCAATATTATGGTCCCAAATATTAGTTCAGTGCTTGTGGCTTACATAAATGACTTTCCTTTGGGGTTAGTTTAGGGGAAAATCAATAACAAGCTGCTGGAAATGCAGAAAGGAACTATGTACTTACACTTCATTGTGATGCCCCCTGCTCCCTCCCATCTCTTCTGTTAGGGGAAACTGGTGGAGATGTTCGCAGCTCCCTTTTTGTCCCCTTTTGTCACATTTAGGCTTTTGCAGTAATATGAAATGCCACAGTTGCTCCTCTATCTATTAAATAGCAAATGCATATGAACAAATAGAAGAATTGCACCATATAATACAGCTGAAATACAATGTTATCATCAGCCCACTCTGAGCAGTTCACAGAATGGTTTATGTCCCAGTAGTTAATCGTTTGCTATTGTTGGTGCACCAACACAATGATATTAGCAACGCAGAATTCTCAGGCTTTCTGTTTAGATTGACTAGCCAGAATTTAGATATTTGTAAACGGAATTTGAACAGTGGCCTTTCTTCACAATGAAAATTCAGATAAGTATAACCGGTCGTGGCCCAACTCTTGTTTATTAATTAAGTCTTTATAATACGGTACCATTTTTTGGAAACCATGGCTTATACAAAGAGAAATACTAATTACATTCTGCATTTTCTATAATAATGGGACAGCATTTTGGACAATGCAGTTTATTCTAACAATGCATCTAGCTCATAATGTAGCTTATTAACAAGGAAACTGAATGTTTAATGGGAGACTGATACAGCTGTGAATGGGTGGCATAAATAATATTTCTGGCCAGACGGGGCAGTGGCAATATGTTGCATACTGTTAACCTCAAAATGTCTCCAATAGCTTTTATGTGTGCCTGCTATTTGATGACCATTTCTTTATATAAAGGAAGCCAAGTGACCTAAGGAAAAATAATCTTGGTAATTTTGTTTTCCTATTCTCTGAACACTTGGTTATGTTTCACATACAATAGGTTTTTGTATTTGTATAGACTAAACATATTTTTTAGTTTTTTCTAAAGTTAGCTATTATCAATGCCATGATAATTGTATTAGAAAATGATGCCTTTCTGTTCCACTATTTTTAAATTTAAATATAATTCCTGGTGAATAATATTTCCAAATTTTAACATGTGTGATATTCAGTGTTTCAAGTATATTCACAAAATTTTTTCAACCTTTACCACTTTATAAGTCTAGAACATTTTTATCTTTTCTAAAATCCAAAAACAAAACTAACCTCTGCTTCTGCACGCATAATTACCTAACCTCTCTTCCTTCTATCTTTTGGTAACTATCAGTCTATTTTCTGTGACTTTAGATTTGACAACTTTGAATACTTTCTATAAATGTCCTTATAAAATATATAACATTTTGTTATTGGCTTCCTACACTTACCTTGACGTTTTTTAAGGATCATTCATATGTTAGCATACATTGGTATTTCATTTCATTTTTATTCCCGAGTAATATCCCACTCCATGAAAGCACTACACTTATGTATCCATCATCAATAGATGGATGTTTAAGTTTTTCTCCATCATTGTGAATAATGCTGATATGAACATCTGTAAACATATTTCTGTTTGCTAATATACACATATTTTCTATCTGGGGTATTACCTAGCATTACAGGTAACAATTTCTGGACTATATGTTTAGTTTGACTTTTTGAGGAACTGACAGATTCTTTTCCAATGAACCACTTTAGAGTCTCATCAGTTAAACATGAGATTTCAAATTTTATATATCCTTAGAATTTTTTTATTGTAGTCAATGAGTAAGTGTAAATAATGTTTTATTGTGTTTATTTGTATTTCTACATTGACTAGTGATATTGGATATTATTTCATATGCTTATTTTCCATTTGTATAATATGTTTATAAGCTACGTTATTGTTTAAACTCTCCCACAGTCTTGGTGACCCAGGTTTTCATACAAACATACTATATGACTGAGACACACCCCTACATTTCTGGGCCACTATTTATACCACTAGTTTATAAATTATAAGACAAAGAGAAAAACGAGATGTGCCAATTTCACTATTTGAATTAATAACCCTTCAGTACTAGAATTTAAGTTTTATAATCCGCAATGATTAAAACTTAGTCATTATCTAATAATGAGATAAACTATAGACAATCTACATTTAGTTATGACTTATTTTCAACAAACAGGAACTCAGCTTTAAATGTGATTTATAAATCACTATCACTATCATTATCTTCCTGTTCATCATCTATTTGCTGGAGCGGGCACCAGTAATATCTCCATATGTCCTGTCTCATGCTAGTAGAGCCCAAGGGCATCTGCTTGCCCCAGGAACATAAAGAGCCTCAGACAATTATATTAGGTTATGGGAATGGCCTAATGTAATTATTACTGGTATTTGGCATATCAAATATGACACAGGCAGCTTGCCAGGCTTGCCATGTGGGTGGCATACTTTGCAGTCACCTCTAAATAAAGCATTTATTGATGAACCGTATTTTAAGCTGGTCTGCTGGGTGGAGTTGTGACAAGAAAGAAGTCCGATGTGGAAAATGGCAGCTCCCATGGAGTCGGGGGTCGTCTGGCTTGTTGTGAGGCTCTGCTGGGGTGGCAGGCCAGGGCTAGAACCTGCCATGCCTCCCAGGCACCTCATGAGCGGTTGGGCACAGGGAGAGCAAGCAGCTCTGCCCCATGTCTGAGAGTCTCTGGTTCAGCATTCCTGGGCGGATTGAAAAAAAAAAAAACTGCTGCAGGGTGGGTGTCAATGAACCAAGCTGTGATAGTCTGGTCTGCTGGGTGGAGTTGTGACAAGAAAGAAGTCCGGATGTGGAAACGGCAGCCTCCATGGAGTCGGGGTGGGGGGTGTGATCATCTGGCTTGTTGTGAGGCTCTGCTGGGGTGGTAGGCCAGGGCTAGAACCCGCCATGATTCCCGGGCACATCATGAGCGGCTGGGAACAGGGAGAGCAAGTAGCAGCTCTGCCCCATGTCTGAGAGTCTCTGGTTCAGCATACCTGGGCCAGACTGAAAAAAAAAACTGCTGCAGGGTGGTGTCGATGATCTGGGCCGTGATAGTCTGGTCTGAAGCTGGTCTGCTGGGTGGAGTTGTGACAAGAAAAGACTATCACAGCCTGGATCATCGACACCCACCCTGCAGCAGTTTTTTTTCAGTCCGCCCAGGTATGCTGGAACCAGAGACTCTCAGACATGGGGCAGAGCTGCTACTTGCCTCCCTGTGCCCAGCCGCTCATGAGCCTCCCAAGAGGCATGTTGGGTTCTAGTCCTGGCCTACCACCCCAGCAGAGCCTCACAACAAGCCATATGACTCCCCTGACTCCATGGGGGGCTGCCGCTTTCCACATCCGACTTCTTTCTCGTCACAACTCTACCCAGCAGACCAACCTATCACAACCCGGCTTGCACGGCTGCAAGGGGCCGCGTGGTTCACCAATAAGTGCTTTATTTAGAGGTGACTACAAGAATATGCCACCCGCACAGCAAGCCTGGCAAGCTACAAGTGTCGTATTTGATATGCCAAATACCAGTAACATTTACATTAGGTCATTCCCATGACCTAATATAATGGCTTGAGGCTCTTTATGTTCCTGGAGCAAGCGGATGCCTTTGGGTTCTACTAGCATGCGACAGGACATATGGAGATATTACTGGTGCCCGCTCTAGCAAATAGATGATCAACAGGAAGATAGTGATAGTGATTTTAAGGTATCTATGTGAAAAGTGACTTTGTCTTCAGGAATGGCTAGATCTAGTTGCCCAAATATGGCATCAGAACTTCATTTCTGTGATTTTTTTTAGTCTGGCTTCCATAGTGTTGGCATCAACATGTGTAGGATTTCTGTGGTGATTCAATGGCCAACAGAAGCTGAGGCTATTTAAAAACAAATCATTATAAGTTCAGAATCCTACAGGATTTTTGTTCTTGCTATTTTCTTTTGCCTTTGGTTAGTCCTAGTGGTGTTTGGGATGGGGTGGGGCTGAGGAAGATGCTCCAGTCAAAGTATCTTCCCAATCCCTGGCAGAATCTTTTAAGCACCTGTGTCAATGTTTCTTTCCTTTCTTTTCTTTCTTTCTTTCTTTCTTTCTTTCTTTCTTTCTTTCTTTCTTTCTTTCTTTCTTTCTTTCTTTCTTTCTTTCTTTCTTTCTTTCTTTCTTTCTTTCTTTCTTTCTTTTCTTTCTTTCTTCCTTCCTTCCTTCCTTCCTTCCTTCCTTTCTTCCTTTCTTCCTTCCTTCCTTCCTTTCTTTCTTTTTTTCTTTCTTTCTTCCCTTTCCTTTCTTCCCTTTCCTTTCTTTCCTTTCCTTTCTTTCCCTTTCCTTTCTTCCCTTTCCTTTTTTTTCCTTTCCTTTTCTTTCATTTCCTTTCCTTTTTTTCCTTTCTTTCTTTCCTTTCCTTTCTTTCTTTCTTTCTATCTTTTTCTCTTTCTTTCTTCCTTCCTTCCTCCTTCCTTCCTTCCTTCTTTCTTTCTTTCTCTCTCTCTCTCTCTTTCTCTCTCTTTCTCTCTTCTCTCTCTTTTTCTTTCTCTCTTTATCTTTCTCTCCCTCCCTCCCTCCTTACCTCATTCCCTCCCCTCCCTGTGTCTCTCTCTTTCTTTCTTTTTTCTTTCTCTCTTTCTTTCTTTCTTTCTTTCTTTCTCTCTTTCTTTCTTTCTCTCTTTTCTCTCTCTTTCTTTCTCTCTCTCTTTCTCTCTCTTTCTTCTCTTTTTTTCCTTTCTTCTTTCCTCATTTATTTACAATGCTGTTCATAATAGTTTGAGACACACATATCTTAGCTATTCTGCTAAATGCTACAGTGAGTAATGCTGTGCACATATCATTTTGTATGTATGTATGTATTTGTGACTTGCAATAGATAATAAGAAATGGAATTACTGGGTACTATTCAGCATTATGCTTGCTTTACTGAAAACTCTCTGTATCTTTTTCGAAATGGATTGAATCTTCAGAGTAATTTCCACCAGTAATGGATGAGAGTTTCTTTTATACTTAATCTCCACTGACAGATTACTTCTTTTTCTTTTGTTGAGATGTGTCTTATTCTTAACAGCGGGAGATGGTATCTCATTGTCATCTTAATTTGTATTTCTATAACAATATGTACACTTTGTGTTTATCAGCTTTTCATGTCTTCTTAACTGTAGTATCTCTTCCCTTCATGTGCTCCAATTTTATAGGGTTTCTCAAATATTTATATTGTTAACCTTTATGAGTGCTTTATGTGGCTTAAATATTAATTCTTCATCAGATAATTGAGTGAAAACATTGTCTCTCAATCAGTTAGTTGTTTTTAGTTTTATCACATTTCTTTTGCCATGCATAAGCTCTTTAGTTTGATATAGCCCTATTTGCTTACTTTTATTCCTATTGCCTTTGTCAATGGAATCGCCGAGGACACCTTTTTTGATTGAAATCTTGGAGTTCTCTGCATACGCTTTTCCCAGTATATTTATGGATTCTGGTCTGATCACAAGGACTTTGATCCATTTGGAATTGGCTTTTGTTTAAGGTGTGAGATATGGATCCAGCCTCATTTACTTTTACATGTGGTTCCCAGTTTTCCCAGCACCATGTGTTGGAACGGCCATCCTTTGTCTTAATAGTTCTAGTCTAAATTTCAGGATTAAGAAATTCTGGCTTGAATTAATGATTAACCTCCTAATTCATTAATTAAATCAAACATATTGACTGGTTCCTTATATTGCTATTAGCAGTGAAGAGTAAAGCTGCCTCACTGCACATGATTTGAGCAAAAGAGTTGGGAGGAGCCAGTTCCCTAGAGGAGAATCAGAATGCTAATACCAGTCTGCCGGAGAATGCATGCTGGACAAGCAGATATCGTAGATGCTCATTATATTACTCATTCTTACCTTAGGCCAGGCTCTGTCATTTTCTCATTTCTTGTTGTATGTTAATTTGGTTTAAAAGACTATGAAAAGTAATTTTCAGTCTCTTAAAAGTGAAAGATTAATTAACAATCCACATTTATTTTCTCTGGTATTGAGGGATCATTTGTTTTAATACACACACTAATATTTGCTTGTAGTTAAATGTAACTTACTTTTTATCTTAATTCTTGATATTGTTCATTTTATGTCTGCTTTTCTAGATTTACTAGAAAATGATTGTCAAGAATAAAGTGACCCCACCTACCATTCCACAAACACCTTCAGGATTGGTCTCTGAACAGTCTTTCATAGAAGATTAAAATTTAGAGGCTGGAGAGATGGTACAATGGTTAGGATGCCTTGTTTGCAGCTCCCAGGTTCAATCCCTGACACCTCATATGGTATCTGGAACCCACCAGGAGTGATCCATAGTCATGAGTAAGCTCATAGCACATCTGGGTGTGTCCACTCTCATTACGTATATACCATGGATATAAAAATAGGAATATTTTTATTTTTAGCTCTTATTTCTTCTACTTTAGATTCCTACCTGTTCTCATTAAGTTATTTGTCTTATAATAATAAAAAAATTTAATTAAAATTTTAAATGTATTTGTATTTAAAAATTACATACCAGGTTTATTTTTACATTTTTTTGGGGGGCGGCAAACCTGTCAGTGCTTTGGGCATACTATTGCATCTACCTCAGGGATCACTCCTAGAGGGGATTGGGGAACCATAGTGGGTTCCAGGGATCAAACCTGGTTGGTCACATGCAAGACAAGTGCCCTACCCATTATACTTTTGCCTTGGCTTCAGCTTTATTTATTAAACAAGATCCACCTAGGCTGCTTTTATATAGTTTATTAACAGGCTTGACAGAAATGAATGCTGTGATCAGTTAATGTCTGTCTAAAGTTCAGGAGAAGATAACACTTATAATCTCATACTTTCTTGCAAAACATGGAGGAAGAGACTTAAATATAAAACTATATAATTAATTTTTTTTACTGTACAGAAAGTGTAGCAAGTAAAGTAACAAGTAAATAAAACATGGGTAGCTTGCCAGGCTCTGCCGTGTAGGTGGTATAGTCTCAGTAGAAGGCTCTCATCTTGAGCATTTACTGATGAAACTTAAAGGGGAAAGATCAGGTTTTCTCTTGGATATATTAAATATATAATATTAAAGCTATTGTTAAACTTCCAGATTCTAAACTATTAAAAAATACCAATGCACTAAACTAGTAACAATTATGGACCTCAGTTCCATGACCTGAAGAAAGGTTTGGGGCTCTTCCTATCCCTGGAGCAAACAGATGCCCTTGGGTTACAATTGCTAGTGACAGGACTAATGGAGATGTTACTAGTGCCCACTCGAGCAAATCGATGAACAATGGGAAGAAAGTGATACAGTGATACAGAAAGTGTACAAAGTAGGTTCAAAAATTTTGTTAATTGGGGGCCGGAGAGATAATCCAGCGGGTAGGGCATTTGCCTTGCGCGGTGGCCGGCCTGTGCCGCCCGGGTTCGATCCCCAGCATCCCATATGGTCCCCCAAGCACTGTCAGGTGTAATTCCTGAGTGCAGAGCCAGGAGTAACCCCTGAGCATTGCCGGGTGAGCCCCCCCCAAAAAAAAGCAAAAATTTTGTTAATTGGGCCAGAGCAATAGTCCAGTGGATAGGACATTTGCTTTGCACATGGTCAACGTGGGTTCGATCCCTGACATCCCATATTGTCCTTTGAGCAATGCCAGGAGTAATTCCTGAGTGCAGAGCCAGGAGTAACCCCTGAGCATTGCCCAGTGTGACCCAAAAAAGCAAAAAAAAATTGTTAATAGAAATGTTAATGAGTAGAAGAAATGATTGTCAAGAATAAAGTGACCGAACAAATCTTCCTCCCTTTGACAGTGTGTTACTAAAGTAGAAGTTAAAGTCAAGTTTTAAAAAATTGTGTATTTCATCAACGTCTCTGTATCTCAAGGCATTTGTGGTCAAACTGAGCAATATGTATGACAGGGTTGATAGCACAACTTAGAGCTGATAGCAGAATTTTTAAGCTTACATAATTTTAAAAGGTTTTCCATATGGTTTATATTCTATTAAGGAAAATGGAATTGAGATTTCCCCATTTCTGGTTATGGAAATAGTGTGCTCATTCTTATTACTTTTTATTAATCAAATGATTCAACTCAAGCTTCGATTTATAAAATAGGATAATATATTAGTAATAGGATTAGTACTCTTTGATCTCCTGGATGAGCTTTATTTCATGGACTCATGTAATAGATTCTCTTTGCTTCCCTGTACTGAGGCTCATGCTTCATTCACATTTTATATTTATACAGTGTCCTAACCATGCAGAGTATACAAAAGCATCACAGAACAATCAGTATCTGTCTCGATTACTGCTACCTGGATTAGTCTTATCATAATTATGTCTTTACCAGAGTAACTCTGCCTTCTCTATCTCATCCTTGTTTATCTCTGTTAAAAAATATAAAAGTGTATTAGCAGTTCAATACATGAGACTCTCAGAGGCCTGAGACCTATATTAAATTGTAGTTTCCTAAATATAGGAAGAGAGTAAAGGAACTTGGAACATTTCTAATGCTGCATTTTATTATGTTGCATGTTTTCCTTCAGCACTTTAAGGAACCATCTTTCTCAATATGGGTAGAAGTAGGGAACTAAAAGGGAAATTGTTTTCTGCATTCTCTATAATGGTTTTTATTTAAGAATCAGAAAGCAATACTTGCTCAGCCCAGACCAGTTCCGCAATAGACAATTCAGAAATTCCCAGGGGAGAGGCAGAGACGTTTCTATGCTGGGAGGAAATAAACTTCAAAGTGTTATTTGGTATAGAAAGTTATTGTAAGTATATTGAAAACAGCTTCAGCACTGTAAAAAAGACTACCTAGAATCAATCTACTCTGCTTAGTCCTTGTATGTTTAATCGAGTCTATTTTTGAATAATATTGAAATTTTATTAAGAATTAAAAGTGGGTGCTAGAGTCCAGACCTACAAGGTGAGCTATTATTTTTTGCATCTGCTTTTAATCCTCTGAAAAATGTGAAAAGTAGTAGTATATCCTTGGGATTAAGTAACTTTGTAGCCATGCACCCATTATTTTGTCAAGACCCTGAACGAACAGTTTGAGGCTCTGCTTATTCCTAAAGCAACCAGATGCCATTGGGCTACACTGGCACGTGATAGGGTCAAATGGAAATGTTACTGGTGCCTGCTAGAGCAAATCAATGAACAACAGGTTGTCAGGTGATCAAGTGATCAAGTGATTCATTATTTAGATAGAATGCTATATAAAGAGAGACTCAATAACTGTCATTTGCCATCATTGCATTTATTATAAGGATTCAGTAAAAGAACAGAATTAAACATGGAGTGAAGAATCACCGTATCAGATATCCATGTCTGGAAACAAAGTAAGTTAATGAAAGCAAAAGTTTGAAAGACTTATGGTGAAGTTCCAGATGAAATGTTGACCTACAGATTTTGTCTTTTCAAAACTTAAAAACAACTTGGAAATATACATTTTGCTCTAGAGATATACAGGGTAAGGCTACTTATGAAGATTTATGCTATCTATTATATTATTGGTTAATGAATTCCTAATTCTCATATTGAAAGTAATTGACTTGGTATCTGGGTTTCTAATCTAGTTCTAATCGATGTATTTCATCAATCATCTAGTCTCTAATGTAGTTTTTGGAGGGTTGACAAAACTGTTCTAGGGATCAGATCAATCTTGAGTTATAGCTTGAGTGATAAGATTTCTAACTCTTTGTTTGGTTAGAAGGGGATACCAATCCTTTGTTTTTGGCATCCTGGCTAGAAACTGATAATGTCATTCACTAGACTAGGTTTTTGTCTGTTAGTATTTTTGTAATTTGCATGTATTCTTACTATTTGTTACAAATTGTTATCAGATATTTCTTAGTACCTGCTTTCCAGTGTTGCTCCTTCTCTGGATTTACTTTTTATCCAGGTCAGTGACCTAGGGTAAGTTCCTTTACAATGGTGTGATGAGTCTCAGTATCATAGTTTGTAATACAACAATAGACTGCTGATTCTACCAGTCTTCTGGGGTTTGTTGGAAGATAACATAAATTAAAGCATGTGAAGTATTTTCAAGTTAACGCGTGTTAAATAAAAGCATAGTGGGTTATGCACACTAAGTACTAAATAACTCCTAGTAACTGTTATGTTTAGTAGTCAAAGCAGTCAATGATGTGAGCTAAAAAAAAGTACTGTTGCCTCTGACGTAGCAAGGTAGCATATCCCTAACGCATAAAAGGAAGAACAAATGTAGAATCCTAATTTTATTTATTTAAATTTATTTCTTTTGCTTTTTTGGGTCACACCTGGCAATACTCAGGGGTGGCCCCTGTCTCTGTACTCAGGAATTACTCTTGGCATTGCTCAGGGGACCACATAGGATTCTGGGGATCGAACCCAGTTTGGATGCATGCAAGGCAAAAACACCCTACCTACTGTGCTATTGCTCCTACCCCGAGAATCTTAATTTTAAAAAATATGCTCTTAGGGGCTTATAGATAGCTCAAAGGGCAGAGTGTGAATCAGGCCTAGATTCAGTCCCTTCTAGCACATGGTCCCTTGAACACCACAAAAGAGTGGCCCCCAAGTACCAAGCTGGGAGTAGCTTTTCACCACTGCTGGGTATGTTTCTTTCACCTTACCCAAGTAAAACAAAGCAAATAAAAGAATCTCATGCTATTGGTTCTTTACCTACCTTCTATGTACTGGCACCACGCTTAACAATTTGTGTAATAAAACCATACAAGAAGCTATTCTGAAGCTGATTCAAAAAAATGTCACCGAAGAGTTGCATGTTAATATATGAAAGAATGCAGTTGTACTCTATCTTCAAATAATAGGTAAGAATTAAGTTAAAATGGACTAAAGATATTAATGAAAGAGCAAAAACTCTAAGACTTTAATACAAGAATTTTTTATAAATTTTATGCTTTTGATTTAGCCAATGACTTTACATTTTATACCCAAAGCACAGACTTATAAGAATAATGGATAAATTGAACATCACAAAAATTTTAAGACTTTCATGCTTCAAATAAAATGAACTATAAAGAGAACAAAAAGACTACCTACAGAATGTGAAATATTTTTTCCAGTCATGTATCTGATAAGAGACTTGCATCCAAAATATATAAAGAAACAATAATGTCTCAATAATGAAAAATTGTATAGCTTAATTAAGCAAGAGGGACCTGAATGCATATTTTCCCAAAGAAACATACAAGTTTACCATTTCTCATTAAATATTCTTTGTATCTTTGGCCATCAGAGTAATGCAAAGCAAAATCACACTGAATTGCAACCTAGGATGACCAAAGTCGAAAAAGATAGTCAAAGGACTAGAAAGGATCTGGGTAAATTATACTGCCCTGGTAGGAATGGCTGGCAGAAACTAAAATGTTACAGCCACTTTGGAAAAATAGTTCAGAAATTTTTGAAGAATTAAACTTAAATGTGACTCAGTCTTTCCCATCTCAAATATTTATACATGGGAAATGAAAGCACATATTCACACAAAAAATTAGAATACAAATTTTCATAATTAGAACAAAGTAGAAGCAACCTAAATAGCTTCTACCAATAAGTGAATTAATAAAATATGATTATTATTAATTATTTTTATGAAAATATTACATTTTACATTATAACATTGTCACTTGTCTTCCCATTGTTCATTGATTTGCTTGAGTGGGCGCCAGTAATGTCTCCATTCATTGGTAATGAGGTTTACTATTGTTACTGTTTTTGGCATAACGAATACACCACAGGTAGTTTGCCAGGCTCTGCCATGGCACTAGTTTCATCTCAGGGGACCCAGTCTTTTTTTTATTTGTTAAAAGCATGTGAATTTTTTTTGATTTCCAGCTTACATATGAATATTTTATTTTTTTAATATTTTATTATACCCCTGTGAGATATACAATTACAACGTTGTTCATGTTTGTAGGTTTGTAGGTCACATAGTGTTCCAGCACCCCGCCCTCTACCAGTGCCCATTTCCCCACCACCAATGTCCCAATTACCTCCCCCCTCCCATAGCCTGTCTCTATGGCAGGTTCTTTATCTCTTTTCTTTCTCCCTCTCTCTCTTTTCCTTCTCTCATCACTAATCATCAGAGAGATGCAAATCAAATGAACAATGAGATATCACCTCAAGTGCTGGCATGGATGTGGGGAAAAGGGGACCCAGTCTTTTTTCTATGTCAGACCATGAACCATCCAGGGCTCACGGGGCAGAGCCCTGGGTGTAAACAAGCCTGTCTCCTGTCTGCCACCGCTGATACAGCTGGGTACCGCAGCCACAACTTCAACACATATTATATGAAAATATTCATATAATGAGACACTACTCAGTAATATATATGTTATGATAGATGTCACAGTTTGAATGAACCATGAAAACAGCCTGAAAAGGGGAAAAAAGAGTTATAAAAGACTATATCTTATTGAGAGGGTATTTGGCCATACTTGGTGGGGCTCAGGAACTACAGGATCTGTACTGTTGTCACGCTTGGTCATACTTATGAAACCTTATTGGCGCCAGGATAAAACCAAGTTCTTCCACAGGCAAAGCAAGTCCTTAAACCCTGTACTGTCTTTCTGGCCACAAAAGATCATATTTTATATCAATACATCGAATATTCATACAGCCAACTGGGAGTTTGAGAGGAAATGGATAATGACTGCTATTCAGCAAGAAGTTTCCTTCTGGGTGATGAAAATGTTCTAAAATTGACAATGATTGTCCAATTCTGTAAATTTTTTATGCCATTGAATTGTAACTTTAAAGTAGTCAATTTTATAGTATATGAATTATAGCTCAAGAAAATTTGTAATGAACAAATAGAAAGAGATGCTGTAGAGTTATTTTTTTTCTTGAAGGAAGTTTGAGATAAAACAGCATAAACACTGAACACTACCACATAAGTTCTCCAAGGTCAGGGATTTAGCTTAATTCTCTGCTATAATCTCTGGGCTAGAAGTAGAAGTACACAATAAAATATTTGTTGAGTGAATGACTGTTTTAGCGTGCCCCTTCCCCCAGAGTGCCCTGAGATTCTATGAATCTCTGAGAAAGCTCCTAAGATCAGAAGTAGTTTTACTCATAGTTATAGTTTACTATGTGGAAACTTACTAAATAAAATCAGCATAGGGAAGAGGTTCATGCTGTGAAGCATAAAGAAAATCTGGTGGAAGCTTCAGAATCCTCTCCCAATAGAATCACATGGAATGAGCTTAATTTCTCCAGTAATGAAGTAAAGAAAAAGTGTTTATCAAAGAAACTCATAAGATAACAATGCACAAGATTGTTTTTTGGAGGCCAATGTGGCTTTACACATTTCCAAATTCCAGACCCCCATAAGAAAAATGGCACTAAGCACAAACCACATAATTTATATAAACAACTAAAACACAATAGTCACTTAGGTCATTCAGGGAAATTTTAATTTCAAGATAGGGAGTTGTTTTCCAGTTCAGGTTCCAGAGACTAGTCCATGACAAACCTTGCAAGCAGTTTTTTATGAGGATCGACTGTCTTGGATTTTAACTCTATTTTAACTCTTGTACAATTGACAGAACAGTGCTAGGTTCATATTTCGATATGAACTATAAAACTTCTATATAAAAAAGTATTTGGAGGAAGAGTTAGTACTTTGCCTTTCACATAGCTGGCAACTCAGTGCCTGATTAATTGTAATCACTTGTATCACTTGTCTTCCCGTTGTTCATTGGTTTGTGCTCGAGCAGGCACCAGTAACATCTCCATACATCCTGTCACATGGTAGTGTAGCCCAAGGGCATTTGCTCACTCCAGGAATGTAAAGCGCCTCAAACCATTCCATCAGGTCATGGGAATGAGGTCTATAATTGTTACTGGCTTTTGGCATATCAAATATGACATGGGTAGCTTGTCAGGCTCTGCCGTGTGGGTGGGATACTCTTGTACTAGCCTCAGATCTCATTCATGTATTGATGAACTGTGCAGCCACGCAAAACAGGGAAAGATCAGCCTTTCTGCTGAGTAGAGCTCTGACGAGCTGTGGTGTCCGGTGTTTATATATGTTCCTCATATATGTTATATATAACTAATATGAATATGTATATATCATACATATCACTGTATCACTGTCTTCCCGTTCATCTTCGATTTGCTCAAGCGGTCACCAGTAACATCTCCACATGTCCTGTCTCATGCTAGTAGAGACCAAGGGAACCTGCTTGCTCCAGGAATATAAAGAGCCTCAAACCATTCCATCAGGTCATGGGAATGAGGTCTATAATTGTTACTGGTATCTGGCATATCAAATACAACATGGGTAGCTTGCCAGGCTCTGCCATGCAAGTAGCAGACTCTTGTAGTCATCTCTAAATCCAGCGTTTATTGATGAACCGCGTGGCCGCCATAGGCTGGTCTGCTGGGTGTATTTCTGATGAGAGGGAAGTCCGAATGTGGAAAATGGAGGCTCTCATGGAGTGGGGGGGGTCGCCTGGCTTGTTGCAAGGCTCTGCTGGGGTGGCGAGCCAGGGCTAGAACCGGCCATCCCCTCCCGGGCTAGAACCCGCCATCCCTCCTGGGAACCTCGTGAGCTGTTGGGCACAGGGAGAGCCAGTAACAGCTCTGCCCCATGTCTGTGAGTCTGTGGATTAGCATACCTGGAGCCTGGTTTAAAAAAGATTGCTAGAGGGTGGATCTCGATGAGCTGGGCTGTGATAGGCTGGTCTGCTGGGTGGAGTTCTGATGAAAGGGAAGTGCATATACACGTATATGTATATATATATATATATATATATATATATATATATATATATATATATATGTTTATACATATAGGAAGAAGAATCCCAAGCTTGGTTCACATTCTCCCCGCTCCCCTCTCCACCCCCCCCTGCAAACATGGAGTGCCCCTCAGTACATACTGCTGGCTCTGCATTCAGGGATTACTCCTGTTGCTCGAGGGACTGCATGTGGTTGGTGAATTGAACTTGGGTTGGCTTCATGCCAGGCAAGTAAGTGCCTTACTGATTTTACTATGGCTCCAGCCAGGTTTATTCATTTGGTGTTTTTAAATGAATTGGTCCAGAGTCTCTCAGACATGGGGCAGAGCTGTTCCTTGATCTCCCTGTGCACAGCCATTCATGAGGCATTCGGGAGGCATGGCGGGTTCTAGCCCTGGCACACCACCTCGGCAGTGCCTCACAACAAGCCAGACCACCACCCTCACTCCACGGGCGCCGCCATTTTCCACATTTGGACTTCCCTCTCATCAGAACTCCACCCAGCAGACCAGCCCATCACAGCCCGGATCATCGACACCCACCCTGCAGCAGCTTTTTCAATCCGCCCAGGTATGCTGGTCCAGAGTCTCTCAGACATGGGGCAGAGCTGTTCCTTGCTCTCCCTGTGCAAAGCCGTTCATGAGGCAGTCGGAGGCATGGTGGGTTCTAGCCCTGGCCCACCACCTCGGCAGAGCCTCACAAC
Source organism: Cryptotis parvus (assembly GCA_021461705.1). Lineage (NCBI taxonomy): Eukaryota > Metazoa > Chordata > Mammalia > Eulipotyphla > Soricidae > Cryptotis > Cryptotis parvus. The sequence continues at coordinate 88,270 of JAJIBD010001121.1, read as the reverse complement.
AAGCCAGACCACCACCCTCACTCCACAGGCGCCGCCATTTTCCACATTTGGACTTCCCTCTTGTCAGAACTCCACCCAGCAGACCAGCCTATCACAGCCCAGCTCGCATGGCCGCAAGCGGCCGCGGGGTTCATCAATAAATGCTTTATTTGGAGGTGTTTAAAAGAGTTTACCTCCCGCTCGGCAAGCCTGGCAAGCTTCTTGTGTTGTATTTGATATGCCAAATTCCATTAACAATTACATTAGGTCATTCCCATGACCTAATATAATGGTTTGAGGCTCTTTATGTTCCTGTAGCAAGCCGATGCCCCTGGCTCTACTGGCATGAGACAGGACATATGGAGATATTTCTGGTGCCCGCTCTAGCAAATAGATGATCAACGGGAAGATCGTGATAGTGATCATTTTTAAATACTCAAAAAAAAAAATGTATTGGACTGCCATGAGATTTAGTTGAAAGTTGCTCATGATTGAGTTTCAGTCATGCAGTGTTGCAACACCCATCCCTTCACCAGCACATTGGTTCATATTCTGTACCTTTTCTTCCTCCTAGTCATTCAGAGGCAGATGATTTGAAACCTTAAAACAGGGCTGGAGCGATAGCACTGCGGGTGGGGTGTTTGCCTTGCAAACGGCTGACCCGGGTTCAATCCCAGGCATCCCATATGGTCCCTCGAGCCGCCAGGAGTAATTCCTGAGTGAAGAGCCAGGAGTAACCCTGAGCACTGCTAGGTGTGACCCAAAAAGCAAAAATAAATAAATAGATAGATGAATAAATAAATAAATAAATACATAAATAAATGAATAAATAAAACAATGGTTTATAGCAGGGTAATTTTCTCCTCAAGAACCTTTTGGCCCTGTCTACAGGCATTTTCATTTGTCCCAACTGGAGGTGGGACCATATACAGGGTAGAGGCCAATGATACTTCTAAAATTTCTTATAGTGCACAAAATAAAAGTTACTTAGGCCAAATGCCAAATTGTCAGTAATGCTCAGGCTGAGAAACTGTGTGTTAAAAATGTTTATGGTAATGGTAGAGCCTAAAATAAGTAACTATACATTTATAGAGTGGTATGAGACTAGGTTGTCGGGTAACAACTGTGTACTTTGGTGGGAGTGAGTAGTGTTGGCCATTCCCGGCTCTGCTCAGGAATCACTCTGCTAGTATACAGGGAACAATGTGTGGTGCTAGGGATTGATTCAGGATTGACAGCATGTAAAACAAGCACCATATCCCTGTATTATCTCTTTCAGAACAAGCTGTGTAATTTTCATGTCTGCCTCACAGCCCTATTTTTGTGTTTTGAGGCCTTTGACTGTCACTGTCACTGTCTTCCCGTTCATCATCGATTTGCTCGAGCGGGCCCCAGTAACATCTCCATATGTCCTGCCTCATGCTAGTAGAGCCCAAGGCATCTGCTTGCTCCAGGAACATGAAGAGCCTCAATCCATTCCGAATGAGGTCTATAATTGTTACTGGTATTTGGCATATATATCAAATACAACACGGGTAGCTTGCCAGGCTCTGCCGTGCGGGTAGCATACTCTTGTAGGTATCTCTAAGTCCAGCATTTATTGATGAACCGCGCAGCCACAAGCGGCCGCGAGACAGGCGCTGATAGGCTGGTCTGCTGGGTGGAGGTCTGACAAGAGAGAAGTCCGGATGTGGAAAATGGAGGCCCTCATGGAGTGGGGGGGTCGTCTGGCTTGTTGCGAGGCTCTGCTGGGATGGTGGGCCAGGGCTGAACCCACCATCCCTCCCGGCGCCTCGTGGAGTGGCTGGTCACAGGGAGAGCCAGTAGCAGCTCTGCCCCATGTCTGCGAGTCTCTGGACCGGCATACCTGAGCCGGATTTAAGAAAGACTGCTGCAGGGGTGGAACTTCGATGAGCCGGGCGCTGATAGGCTGGCTGCTGGGTGGAGAACAATGTGTGGTGCTAGGGATTGATTCAGGATTGACGGCATGTAAAACAAGCATCATATCCCTGTATTATCTCTTCCAGAACCAGCTGTGTAATTTTCATGTCTGCCTCACAGCCCTATTTTTGTGTTTTGAGGCCTTTGACTAAAAATTATAAAGTGTTCTATTGTGCATCATCTGTGGGAAAGGGGAGAAGGCACTCTCTACTAGGAGATAATAATTTTGCTTTGATTTTAGGGTTTAAAATCTGTTGTTTCAAAAGAGTTTCCCGATCATTGCCTCTGAAGGAATGTGTGAGAATAGAAGTAACAGCTTTCATGTTATCATTGTTGAATTGCTAATAGCAGAGAGTTATTCCTGACCCATCATCTCTGAGCTTTGCTATTTACCACTGCTGTTTATAGCCTCATTTCCTTCCTTCTCCTTTCATAATATCTTTCAAAGTGGAAGCTAATGTGAATTTTGGTGCTCTCCAACTCCTAACTGGTATGTCTAATGCTATCAGATTGAATTAATTTGAACTATTAAACATGAAGTACATATTACCATTGAGCTTATTCCAGATGTATTATTGTTAGTTTAATTGTTATGGCTAATCATTGATTGTGGTTTTTCTGGGTGCTTGAAATAATAATAATAATACACTCTTTTTATAGTGCCTTTCATTTGAGGCTCTTGAAAAGCATGCATCCTGGAACCACTTATTGTAAAATTGTCATTATCTGTGTGTTCTCATTTGACTGAAATTTGAGGAGGAATATTCCAATGTATTACTTAAAAAGCCAAGACAAATTTATATTCATGAATCACACCATTTTTTTTTTGCAATTTACCAGCATGAAAAATCAGGAGGAGGGGGAATTTAGCCCATTGGGATATTATTTCCAGAGAGCAATCCTGTGCATTTCATAACAATTCTGAGTCCTTTGTGTTGGCTTGGTATCAGCTCTGTCTTGATAAGTTTAAATTCTAAATGGTATACAGATTATTTTAGCCTACATTTGTCTTTGTCAGAGTAACGCATTTGGAATTCTTTTTTGTGTGTTTGTGCATGTGTATGTGTGCATGTGCAAATGCATATTCTTGCATACATGTACACACATCTGTGCCCTTAAGAAATAATATCTTTGAGGCTTTTCTCTACTTACAATACATTTTGAAAGTATAAAATGGGTGGAAGTAATAGATTTTGATAGAATGTGATAAAATTTAAACATATTTATATAAACAGAAGTCTGGTCATTAGAAGAGACAGCATCTAAGATTGGTATCTTGGTGCTCCAAAGATTTTATTAGTGATAGAGACCGGGAAGTTGGAAGCAATTCTCATCTTACCTATCTCTTGTTGTTGGTTGATCACTCAGAAGATCTAACCTTTTTTCGCAGTTAAAATTAATTTCTCCCATCTAGAAATTGCTTTAACTGAAAAACTATTATGGGTTTATAATGAAATTTTAATGAGTTTTGTTAAATTAACACTTAAGCCTAAGGATTGGTATCAGATTCACATATGTTTGATTGCCCCTACTCCCAAAAAGAAGTTTAAACTACTAGAAATTAGCCCCCAAAACTTGTTGTTTGACTTTACAAGTGAATGAGAATTTCTAACATCTGCTGACTATGAAGAGGTGTAACAGGGATGAATTATTGGACTTTTTGCTACATGGATTCATTGTCTGCCCTTTTCTATGGGAAAAGTAATGCCATGGACTCATAATAATCAGTAAGGAACCTTCTTGTCATTCATTATGTATTTCTCAAGAAAACTGGGTCAAGGTGAAAATAAGGTAAGCAGTCATTCACTGTCTTGGTTGTATATTTGAATTCCATTATGGAGCTCATAACCTTTCTGGAGGATTGGAGATAGCATATAAGGCACTTGTCTTACATGCAACTGATGTGGGTTTGATCCCCAGAACTGCATATGATCCCCTAAACCCTGCAAGGAATGATATCTGAACACAGAGCCAGTGTAAGCCTTGAGCATAGCCAGTATGACCACAAGCAAGGGACCCCCCACCCCAAAAAATACTGTCTAATGTCAAGTCCTACCTCAGTTGTTTTAAGTTTTTTTGTCACTGAATCTGGCCTTTGAGAGGGCAAAAAATTCTCAGGTAATTCTAGTTGTTAGTGCACATTGTACATTACTTGGAGGTTAATATTTAGAGAGTTAAAATAATGGAAACTATGTAATAACTGACACATCAGTGTGCTCGAATTCCCCCACCAGGAACTAGGCCAAACACTTTACAGATATCAGTTCGTTTGATGGCATAATAACTACATTAATGCATGGTTGTCATCATTGAATCTGATAAAAATTATTTATGAAGACCAGGCAATGGTTTAACCAAGTATTGGTTGTTGGGGAGGAGCACCAAGGAATATTTCCAGGATTGAGGACATTTGAACTGACATCTAAATAGATTGAGTAGAGTTTAAGCAGTCAAAGAGGTTACTATATAACCTCTCTTTCATCTGGGTTTTAACCAGGTTGAAGATACCTCAGTAAGAAAGGGTAATTCTCAAATATTCAATATTGGGAAGAACAAGAACAACTAATTCAAAAAAACTGAAAGAAAATCTGTATTGATGATTAAGGAAAAGCCAGGCATTACTTGATACGAGATAAGAGACAGATGATGAGGGGCTAATTGGTATGAGTTGTACGTCTGATGAAAAATTTTAGCCTTTATTTTGAAACCAAATGCAAGCTCTAATCTTATTTGCATTTCCTAGATACCACTGCATCAGGGAAATAAATAACAGGGAGCAAGAGTAGATGCATTGTAATGAGTTGGGTCATCACTGAAGTAAATCTGGACAAAAACAAGAATGTCATATATTAAGGGGGTGAAAGGAAAGAAAAGTTGAGTTGTGGGATTCTGAAAATTCCACAACTGCAAGATTTTTAGAATTTCTTGAATTAGAAGATAGATTTAGGGGGCACTTAAGATGAAGGCAGAGAGGAGTGGAAGTGAAACAAACAGCAAATGATGCTGATGCCACCATTCCATGAGGCTACACTATGAGAATCTGGAACTTAGAAAAGTTAAATAACTTTTAACTTTGTTTAAAAGTAATGGAGTGGAACCTGCACTTGAACGATGTCTATCTGCCTCCAAAGCCCATAATCTTAATAATAGCTGTGGTTTCCTGAAAGAGCTGTTAGGATAAAAACTCAGTTGGAGATAACCTAAGATTATATATCAGGCTGAGAAATGTAGGTGTCACCTGTAGGCAATTGTTAGTTATTGCAAATGCATAAGCATAAGGGGTCCATACGGAAAGCTTGCATTATGGTGTCTTGATGTATTTCTCAGGAGAATTTTTTGTCTTGTTTTTCTGATAGACTAGAGCTGCTCTTATTTCAAATTGGAGTGCAGTTAAAACAGCAACAACAGCAAACCAGAGCTTCAAACTTTGTAAGAAATAGGGCTTGTTTATTAGTTCACCTGCTCTATAATGAGGGCACTAATAGGCATGTAAACAGTGTTTCCTGTCCAATCATTCCAAGGCTATATGCTAATAAATATTATGTTCTTTAAGAGCTGAAAAAGATGCTGTACCTCAGATTTACCAATTTGTAAAAAATACAATTCTAAAACACACCCATTGGCAGCTGAATGTTTTGTGCATGACACACCACATACAATCTACACTGTTGTGCAAGGGGACTCTGTCTTATGAGCCTCAGCTACATGTTTGATTTGGGGCCTGGTCAACTTCAAGAATAGGTTAGCACTCCATGTGATTCTCATGCAAGTCATTCAGGAATCATACGGTGAGAAATATTGTTCTAGAAACAGGATTAAAATAAATATGTTCTATGGATAGTTCATTCAAGGGAACTGCAGGCTGTCCATTTATATAAAGACCAAAGCAGTTTGATATGGGTTAACCTCAATTTTCTTACCAGAGTGACCCTCTGGGAACACCCAGGCATAGGTATTTTTGAGCTACATTGAAAATTCATCATTTTCCAGATACCTCCCTGTATACCTTAACCTCACTGTTCCTCAAGCTCCTTCTGGGTCTGGCGCATACTGTAACTAGGATTTTTTCTATCTCATTTTTTTGCATATGAAGAGGCCAAAATTTTCTCTCTTGACTTGATCCAAGGAACTTTCAGTGTTGCTGGCCACATGTGTGATCCTGTCAATATAAAGCTGAAATAGTGACTGTTGCCCAGGAATGGGGAGTGCCAACTGATACTCAGGATTTAACATGCTCAGGGGACAAGCTATAAAGAAATAGTGAGAGCTTTCCACTTTATCCACAACTAGCTCAGTTTTCTTTGTCAGACCATATTTGGAGTCTAAAAGAACAATTACCAAAATGGTTCATGGGCTCCAAGGGGCCTCAAGATCCTCTCAATGTTTCTGCCAGTTATAAACTATATTCCCAACATACCAAGTTGTGATTTGTATTTTTTGCCAAGAGGATATTTGCTCTGATGGTTAAAAAGAAAGCAAGTAAAACTATTAGTATGGCAAGTTAAATACAGCTGGCATCAAGCTGTATTTTTGATCTTTTGTTTTATATCACCATGAAGTTAAGTTTAAAAAGTAAAACGTAAGAAGGGAGTCCTTGATTAGGAATAAAAGAAGAGCTGTTTGAAAATTGTAAAAATAATAAAATAAAAACAAGAAAAAAACAAAAAATTGTCTGGGCCAGTGAGATACAGTTCAAAAAAGCCAGACCAAATGCTTCTAAGAAATGGTGCTCACCAATGCATGATCCCCTGAGCATCAAGCTAGGAATAGTGGTTAGTCTTTAACACTGCTGATTGTTGTGTCTCCCACTCCCAGTACCATGATATGGTTTGAGGATATCCATGAAGAAAGAGTAAACCTTATTAACTTAAGTTTTGGCTCTCAGTTTTTCTGTGTGCTAACATACGAAGCCCATGAACTGTGGCTACGTTCTGAAGAGAACTAACTGCTGTTAGAGAAAAGCACTTCCTCCTTTTTCATTTGTGAGTTGAATTGGCTGCAAGTATATAAAACGCCTCTTTTTTTTTTAATTTTTCTTTTTCTTTTTTGGGTCACACCCAGCAATGCTTGGGGTTACTGCTGGCTCCTCGCTCAGGAAGTACTCTGGCACTGCTTGGTGGACCATATGAGATGCCGGGATTGAACCTCTGTTGGCCACATGCAAGGCAAATGCCCTGCCCGCTGTACTATCGCTCTGGCCCCAAAACACCTCTTTTTTCAACTGAAAGAGTAATTGAGAAATGGAATGGCTATTCAAATTCCATTTTAAAAATTTTTTATCTTTATTTAAACACTGTGAATTACAAAGCTGTTCACTGTATAGTTTTTTCAGGTATTCAGTATTTCAGCACCTGTATCGCCACCAATGTGCCATTCCCACTGCCAAGATCCCCAGATTCCCACGCACCCCCAACCTGCTCCCTTAGAGGCACTGTTTTACTCTATATTGCTTATACAACATATATCTTGTAATGAGGGTATATAAGTATTGTAACAGGAACACGCTCCAGGTACTCCAAAATCTTTAACAGGGTGATAAAGATGGAGTTAAATTGTTTACTGTATTGGCTTTGGGGCATGTGGGTCACTGCTGGTCTTCCATTAGTACAGATTGGGAGAAGAGAACCCAATCCCGATTCCATGAAAGCCTGGAGATTTCAGTCACATAAGCCACAGGCCTGAGTTTGCCAGCAGCTTAATTTTGGGCTGGAACTTGTCTGAGCAGTGGAGGTCAGCCTTGAATATGGCGGTGATAGTGGGGTGTGAAGGTTTTTGGCTGCTAGGGCTTTACTGGGACGGACCAAACCCAAACACGTCCCCAACTGAAATACCTTAGTAGAGTCAGCCTAGTGGACTGGGGCATGCTTTGCCCACTATTTATATCTTTTTAAGATTTATATGAGTCTCTGGACCATGGCTACTGAATGAGCTTCTTAGCTGGGGCTTTAGATCTCCTTGAGGTTTATTTATGTGTTTCTGCAGTGCAGCTAGTAAGTGAACTTGCATGTTTGGGCCAGGGATGGTTTGTGGGCATGGCTCCCACATACCTAATTTTGGGCAGATTAACTTCTCTGGGATACTTTGTCCTTGGTCTTTGAAGTCTGGTCAGAGTGGTCAGAAACCCTGTGGTGATTTTGTGCTATCAGGAGCCGAAGTGCTCTTTGCAGCTGCTGGCACAACACCCCCCTCTCCCGCCATCCAGCATTGCTATACCTCATGGTATTCAGCAACCAGAGCTGTCACATCACCTGGTCTGAATTGGAACTAAAGCCGGGCTGCTGCCATTCACGAGCTGGACACTCTGGGTGCGTGGCTGTGGCCTCCAGGCCACCCACACCTCCTGGATCTCTACACAGTTATTGCTCAGGGAAGATAAAGGCTTTTCTAAAAAGGAAGTGACAGTTTGCCCTGCCAGTACCAAATCTCCAGAAACTAGAGCTCCTTGGTAACTCAAATTCCTCGCTCCACAGTGGTGTTGAGTTGGACCCAAAATGTCTTTTTGGTCTTTTCTTAATTTAGTTGTGATGCCTAGTGCTAAGATCCATGGAGCCAATCACCACGGTTCCTATGTCTCTCATTCCAGCAAAACCCATTCATGGCCATTGTTAGCTGTGACCGGCTGGTGTCATTTAATGGCTTTTTCCCAAAGTCAGGATTTCCATGAGGGCCCCACACTCACTCATGCAGAAAGTTTTTGGTCTTCTCTGCTGCTCAGCACACTTGACACTGCCATTTCTAGGCCATTTCCAGCTGTGTTGCTGCCATCTTGCCACTGTCTTTTCCTGATTCCATTTTTGAATCTGAATATTTTATTATAAAGTAAATAGTGAGCCTATCACAATATTTATTTAAAAATTATTGAATAATCATGAAATAGACAATCACAAAGCTATTCATGATCGGGTTTCAGTCACACAGTGTTCCACCACCCATCCCTCCACCAGTGTACGCTTCCCAGCATCAATGTCCCCAGTTTCCCTCCCACACTGCCATTTCCCCCCTCCCCACCCCACCACCTGCCTCTGTGGTAGGAATTTCTCTCTCTCATTTTTTCTCTCATTCTCTCTCCACATTCTCTCTCTCTTCCTCTCTCCCACCTCTTTCTCTCTTTTGGGATTGTGATTTGCAATATAGATACAGAGAGGTTATCATATATATTCATTTACCTACCTTCAACAACCAGTTCTTCTCCAATATGATCAATTCCAATGATTACTATCACACTGTTCCTTTCTGTAACTTACCTAGCCTCTGTCCCCCACCTCTTGTGGTAGATTTCAACCATTGATGAATCTTCCTGGCCCATGTTTTCCCTGGCCTTGGATATTGGTCTCAACTACTTTTTTTAAAAAAAAAAATATACTCCAAATGAATGCAAACATTCTGTATTGTCCATCTCCTTCTGACTGATTTCACTCAGCATGATGCTCTCCATGTCTATTTTTAGGCAAATATCATGACTTCACTTTTCCTAACTGTTGCATACTATTCCATTGCAGCCGTGTATTTTTTTTTAATCAAAACATCTGTTCTCGGGCACTCAGACTTTCCAGATTCAGGCTATTGTGAATAGTGTTGCAATAACATAGAAGAGAAGATGGCATGTCTGCATTGTGTTTTGGGGCCCCCAAGATATATTCCCAGAAGTGATATTGTAGGGTCAAATGGAAGCTCAATTTCTAGCTTTTGGAGGAATGCTCATATTATTCTCCAAGAAAGGCAAGACCATTCAGCATTCCCACCAGCAATGAAGGAGAGTTGTTTTCTCCCTGAATCCATGCCAGCAGTGCTTGCTCTTGTTTTTCGGATCTGTGCCAATCTCTGGTGTGTGATGATATGATTTGCATCTCCCTGATGATTAGTGATAAAGAGAATATTTTTTTCATGTGCTTTTTGGTCATCCAAACTACTTCTTTGAGAAAGTTTTTATTCATTTCTTTGCCCGATTTTCTCATGTGATTGGATGTTTTTTTCTTATAAAGTTCTACCAGTGCCTCCTATATCTTGGATATTAGCCCCTATTTGCCATTTCATGGGTTGTCTTTGTATCTTGTTCACTGTTTCTTTCAAGGTGCAGAAGCTTCTTAGTTTCATGTTGTCCCATTTGTTTGTCTTTGCTTCCACTTGCTTAGTTATGGTGTTTCATCTTTGAAGATGCCTTTGGTGTCAATGTCATGGATGGTTTTGCCTATGTTTTCTTCCTTCTACCTTATGGATATTCAGGTCTGATATTGAAGTCTTTTATCCATTTGGATCTGACTTTTGTCCATGGCATTAAATAGAAATCTGTGTTCATTTTTTTTACATATAAATGTCCAGTTTTCCCAGCTCTACTTGTTAAAGAGGCTTTCCTTGTTTCACTTCATATTTCTTGCTCCCTTATCAAAGATTAAATAATCATATATTTGAGGGTCTGTGTAAGTATATTAAACTATATTCTACTGGTTTGTGGCTCTATTGTTTTTTCTTTCTTTTTTATTAATTTTTTATTTAATATTTCATCATCCAACACAAATCCCACCACCGGTGTGTTCCCACCACCAAAGACACTCATTTCCCACTGCCCCCCACCATTCCCATGCCTGCTTCTTCAGATTGCACCAGCTATATTGATCATTGCTGCCCATATATAGCAATGGTATTGATAACGTCATGGCTTGCTTTTTTTCCTGGTTTGTTATGGGCTAATCTAGTCTACTTCTGTTCTAGCATTTGGCCATCTGAATTTCTAGAATGTGGTTGGTTTCTACTAGTTTGATGTACCATGTGGACATTTTGCAGCCATTCACCATGGGGAGAGCTGGTAGCAGCTCTGCCCTGTGTATCTGTGTCTCTGGTTCATGGCTGACAGTGAGTAGCAGTTTGTGGGCAGGTCCACCAGGCCTCTTGGACAGGACAGAGGTGGGGGGAAAGGGACTCCAGCTCCATCTCCAGGGAAACCCAGTAACTAGCCACCAAACCTGTGGGTCTATCTTTATTCCATGTGCCAAGCTGTTTTTATTACTACTACTTCGAAAAACAGTTTGAAGTTGGAAAGGTGATGCCTGAGGCTCAGAAGAGAGAGCCCAGAGAGAAAGGGCCTGAAGAGAAGCCCTGAAGAGAGGTGTCCTGTAGAGTTCAGAGAAGAAGAGAGATTAAGGGACTGAAGCAACAGTACAGTGGGTAGGGCATTTGCCTTGCACATGGCTTTCCCAGTTTCATCCCATATGGTCCCCTGTGGTCCCCAAGTACTGCCAAGAGTAATTCCTGAGCGCAGGTCCAGGAGTAACCCCTGAATATCAAAAAGCAAAAAAAAAAATAAAAGAGATTAAGAGGAGGGGTCCACTGAAAGGAGAGATTAAGGGGAGACGATCCTGGAATTAAGTAGAGTGAGAGAAGAGAGATTAAAATGAGATATAAAAAGGAGATTAAAGGATAGCTTCAGACTTTCAAGAGCCTGTGGTCTTGCCCTTTATTTGTTGGTTGAGAAACATTGTTTTTGGCTGCCCTGATGCAGCCAGAGAGCTTATTGGATTCGTTAGTAATATCTTGCTGGATCGCATCATCTGCTGCTTTGGATATTCTCTGCCCTTAATACTTCTGGGGACCGAAGTTGGGCCCAGTTTTCTTAGTTCTTTTCTCATTTCCTCTTGTATTTTTTGTCTGTCTGTTCCACTGTTTCTTTCATATCCTCCTGCATTTCATTTGATGTCTCACAGAGTATGTGAATATGTAGGTATTCCCTGTTGAGGCTTCAGGCTCTTTTCTTCATCCACTCATCATGGGGTCTGCATTTTTTCTCCATGATGCCAAGGTTGTCTGGAAGTTGATACATCTAGTATATTATTATTGTCTCTATCTCACTGCCAAGGAAGACTCTGGTAGAGCTCGGTGGTTGGTGATCTCCTCTTTCCCTTTCAAAGTTATTGCCTTCTTTGGTACACCTGTGTAATTTTTGGAGCCTCTAGTGCTGATTCAGAAGATTTGTTCTTTGGTTTAGTTTGGGATTGTATTGATTCTTGTGTTCACTGTTATTTTTTGTGAGGTTTGGGGGGTATGTTGATTGGGATAGGTTAATGGAATGTTGGTCTAATGTTATTGGAGTAGCCAGACTTCTCTCATGAGAGTTTGGTGTAAGGGACCAGATTGTGAATCCAATGCAATATGGAAGGAAAGATTAGCTGGCGGCTGCCAAGAAAGCTATGACCACTACTGCCAGTGCAGCTGGGGGTGGGTAGAAGCCCACACATTCATGTAGATCCTGAGGTCACAGTTCAAATTCCATTACCAGTTTTCACACTTCTAAAAACATAAGATGCCCACTCTCACTTAGGCACTTATCTTTTATTTTAATTATTATTATTTTATTATTGAATCACTATGAGATACACAGTTAGAGAGGTGATCATGTTGGGTTTCAGGCATACCAATGTTCCAATACCCCATCCTTCCACCAGTGTACATTTCCCAACTCAAATGTCCACAGTTTCCCTCCTACCACCAAACTACCCCCTGCCTCATTCTTTGTGGCAAGTACTTTCTCTCTGTCTCTTTTTCTGTCTCTCTGTCTCTCTCTCCCCTTATGGGCATTATAGTTTGCAATACAGCTACTGAGAGGTTATCATGTTCAGTCCTTTACCTATTTTCAGCATGTAGCTGTTATCCAGAGTGATCACTTCAACGTGCCTGTTACTTTAAGTTAACCATTGGACCATGTTTGTCACCAGTGATAAAATTTAAGTTTTAATGCTAGTATTAACATTTTGGAAAGCTTGTATCTGCTACCATGAACTTGACAATTGCCCAATAATTAAAGAATTTTCTGATGAGATCAATCGTAATATTAACAAATGCAATTCAGTTTTATATCATATAATAAAATATGTCAACATCTGTAAGATCTGCAAAATTCAGTGAGCCAATATTTTCACCGAAGCAATACATGCTTTTACAAAATTTCCATGGGAGAAAGGTCCATTCAAAGTAGTGCATGGATTTTTACATAATAGAGCACTAAAAGTTTATTGATATCTCTTCTGATCTCATATTATAACTACCTATTAAAGCAATGATCATTTGTCAAGTTTTAATGCAATTTCAAAGAAAAATATTGACACTTATTTGAAAGGGCTATTAAAATAGTCCTTCTGGATATTCTTGACAACCTTTATCCAAGCAACCTTTCACAACACAATGTAGATGGGTATGAGAAGCCACTTTCTCTATTAAGCCAAACACTGAATGGATTTTCTAAACTGTGAGGCAATGCAACTCTGCTCATGACTCATTTTTAAAATATACTTTCATATTGTATAAATAACATGTGATTGTCATTTATATTTAAATACTTTAAAAGATTTTTGTTTTGTTTTTAATATAATAAACATACTTAGTAATAACTTTTATAAGTAAAGTTCTTTGAGGACCTTAATAATTTTGAATGGATCTGGAGACCAGCATGTTTGCTAGTTGTTAATCTAGAGAAACATTTACTAAATGTACATATACAGAGTGCTTTTTTGGGGGTGTGTTCGACAGGTAGCCAACAGTCGTAAACTGAGGTTACATAAAATAAGAATACTTCCGTGTTTAATGATGTTAGCAAGAGCTTGTAGCTACAGCTCCTCATAGAGATTCAGTTTGTTTTGTTTCATTTTTGAATAGGGGCCATCCACACTGGTATGTAACCTGGCAGTGTGTGGCTTAACGGTGCTTAGGAGGCTACCCTGGTAGTTCCTGTAAGCCATGTGATATAAGGATTGAACTCAGGATCTTGCATATATTGGACTTGTGTGCTAGTACTGTCTCCCTATGCTGTTAGGTTGCTTTGAAGATTAAACTTGAACTTGTTTTAGCTCCCTTTTTTTTCCTAAACTCTTTAATCATGAAAATATTTTTCGATGAAATAAATTTTGGGTACTGCTATTCTACCAGCAATGAGTGATATCTTTTCAAATATTTCTAACATAGGTTGGAGTGGTATTCACTGATTTTTACAATTGGCAGTTTTCATTTAGAAGTTAATCTTTTTCAAAACAACCTTCAGAGAGTAAATGATCTACACATACCACCCTACACAGGTTAGATTTTTCAACTAACCACACAACATGATTTCACTATATCCTGACTTTTTAGTTGCCACAGCTCAAAATCTGTAAAAGACAGGTTAATTAGCACAAACCAATGCTGGTAAGAGTGTGTTCATGGGTATTCTACAATAATGGATGCAAAGTAGATCTTTAGTCCAGGTCCAAAGGCAGTTTAACGGCAGGCATCTGCTGTATTTGTTTAAAATGTATGTCCTATTTAGTAGTACCTTATTCATCCTTTTGAGTCAATGATTACTCAATACAACATGTGCTCTGATTTGTTTTCATTAGAGAAGTTGCCTATTTTCAAGACTGGGTAAATAAGCAAGTTCAGTTTTATTACCATAGACTTTTCTCCCAGTAAATAACAATGCTCTGGAATCACAGTTTAAGAAATGGATTTTGGGTGGTCAGAGTGACAGTACAGCAGGTAGGATGTTTGCCTTGCACAATATTGACCCAGGTTCAATCCCTATCACCATATATGTTCCTCTGAGTACTATCAGGAGTAAATCCTGAGCAAAGTCAAGAGTATGCCCTGAGCACCATTAGGTACCCCCTCCAAAAAAAAAAAAAGAATTTTTGTTAGTTAATTGCAGTTCCTTAGCTTCTGAGACAATTATATTTGCAAGTAAACCTTGCTCAAAGCTTTATTCCAATTTATAGAAATGAATAATAATAAGAATGCAATTTTAAAATGTACTTTTAGAGGCATTGTCTGTTGTATTATTTATGATAACCAACATTGAAAACTAAAAGGCTGACAAATGTAGAAAACGGTGAAAAACAGTACAGTGTAGTCACATTGCAAAATAATGTAAGATGTCTGAGAAGTTTTGAAGAGTATTTAAATATATGGGACAATGTCCCAAAACTAAGAGTGAATATAATAAGGATTAAAACATCTTGATATGTGTTGTCAGATTGTTTCCCAGAAAGTTTGTCCCAATTTATATTCCTACCAGCATCTTTGGACTTGTTTCTTTTCCCTGTACTCATGCCAACTGTTTTGCTTTTTAAATAATATTTTTCAATTTTATGGGATAAAAATTGATATGTCATTCTTATACTAATGATATATTCAATGGGACAGACAGAGAGTAGTAATTGGCATTTGCAGAAGAGAGTTGATACCAATTTCTTCTCATAGGTAGAACTCTGCACCAAACTGACTAGAGATGAGCTTGCTCTACTGTCACTTGACAACTCCTGGTGCCTAGGAAAAGTTCTAGATTCCAAGAAAGTAATTTGAGTGAAATTTGAAAGAACCAAAAAATCCATTATAATCAAATCAACACATTTATATTTTGTTCCTAGATAAATATAAAAATAGATTATACTGGACTGGGGAAATAGCTGAAAAATGGTTAAGTGTATGCTTTGCTGGAGAATCTCTGTCACCCTGTAGTCCCTGAGTACCTTCAGGTGTGTCTCCAAAACCCAACTACCACCTCCCCTACCCATGTCTCCACAGAAATACCATACTCAGGATATCAACATCTATGTTTAAAAACCATAACACAATCATTTAAGGAGACTGAGAGGCAGAGAAAGAGAAAATATGTCCATCAGTTTCTTGTGTATCTAAGGCTTTGCCATCATGAAGCAAATCTATGTGGATCATAGAATTGTCTGTCAAGGGATTCAAATTGTTATTACAGCTTCCATTTATATATATATATATATATATATATATATATATATATATATATATATATATATATATTCTTTACTTAGAGCATGTATGCAAAAGGTTTTCAGAATGCCCATGGGCTTTTTGGAGGCAGTCAGGGACACTTGTTGCCTGTTTCCCTTTTCTGCCATTCTCCACAGATCTGCAGTTATGCCTACAGAAATCTTTTATCACAGTCATACTGCAACTGGGTAGAATATTGAAAGAAATGTCAAAAATGTAGCCATGTGAGAAGAATCAGAAGGCAATGTTGTTATTCAGAGTTTGCTTCCGGTCTGGACTCCTGTCTGCATGGAGCAGGATGGATGTCTAATTTCAGCAGTGCAATTAATTCTTGGGCAAGTTGAGAAAAGATATAACTGCCACATTTGTATAAACTGGGATGTAGCTTCACTAATTCATGTACTCATTTTCTTTGCGATTTCATCTGAAAGCATCTTTTGAGGGCTTTTTGTTGTTGATTTTTTTTAATCTTTTGAATGATGAAAATGGACAAAAACAGAATTCAGCAAAATGTAAATGAATGAGAGCAAATGGGATGTGAGAATATATTGTGCAAATCTGCAATGGAAATAAAGATGTTTGTTCTTTTTTTCTTTAAGAAACTCATAAAACTTTCTATATTGCATAAGACATTGTGTTTTACATTCTCTATTCCCAGATGTTTAAAAGGTGACAATATGCAGTTGTTAAATGTCAAGGCTATTATTGAGAATTCTGACAATAAATTTAATGTTCATTCTAAAATAGAGATTTGTCCTTTACCCTTGATGTAATCTTTCATAGACACCTAGGATTTCTTTTTAAAATAATGATCACACTTGAAATATTTTTGCTTTTCTATTTTCTATAGGTTCTATCTATCTTACTATCACTATCTTCCCGTTTATCATCTATTTGCTAGAGCGGGCACCAGCAATATCTCCATATGTCCTGTCTCATGCTAGTAGAACCCAAAGGCATCTGCTTGCTCCAGGAACATAAAGAGCCTCAAAACATTATATTATGTCATGGGAATGACCTAATATAAATGTTACTGGTATTCGGCATATCAAATACGACACAAGCAGCTTGCCAGGCTTGCTGTGCGGGTGGCATACTCTTGTAGTCACCTCTAAATAAAGCACTTATTGGTGAACCATGCAGCCCCTTGCAGCCGTGCAAGCCGGGCTGTGATAGGCTGGTCTGCTGAGTGGAGTTGTGACGAGAGGGAAGTCCGGATGTGGAAAATGGCAGCCCCCATGGAGTAGGGGGGGGGTTGTCTGGCTTGTTGTGAGGCTCTGCTGGGGTGGCAGGCCAGGGCTAGAAACCGCCATGCCTCCCGGGCGCCTCATGAGCGGCTGGGCACAGGGAGAGCAAGTAGCAGCTCTGCCTCATGTCTGAGAGTCTCTGGTTCAGCATACCTGGGCGGATTGAAAAAAAAAAAACTGCTGCAGGGTGGGTGTCAATATCCGGGTTGTGATAGTCTGGTCTGCTGGGTCGAGTTGTGATGAGAGGGAAGTCCAGATGTGGAAAATGGCAGCCCCCATGGAGTAGGGGGGGGGGGGTCGTCTGGCTTGTTGTGAGGCTCTGCTGGGGTGGCAGGCCAGGGCTAGAACCCACCATGCCTCCCGGGCGCCTCATGAGCGGCTGGGCACAGGGAGAGCAAGTAGCAGCTCTGCCCCATGTCTGAGAGTCTCTGGTTCAGCATACCTGGGTTAGTCTCTTATTAAAATCATGACGATAACCAGATGCTGATTTAAAAGATATTCTGTATTGAGTCATGTAAAATAGTTATTCTCTATTTAATATATGATATGAGAACAAAGATATGCATATGGGTTAAGTATATTTTTTGAGAATGCTGTAGCAGAATGTATATGATTTTTAATATAGTTTCATTCAAAGGAAGTATTTTTGGTTAATATAAATTTCAAGATCATAGTTTAGATCATTAGGTGATAATGTTCAGGTTTCTGTTATTGATATACAAAGATACTGTCCATCCTACCACCCATGACCCTGCTTCCATCCATGTCCATTCTGGTTCAATGTTTCTTCTTCCCACCTTGCCTCCATTATTTGTTATTTGACAGTTATGTTTTTGATGCATGCTTCCCTTAGCATCACCCATGTGCTAGAGAACTTCCACTGTGATCCCACATTACTTCTTGGCAGCCTATCCATCCCCTTCCTTTTTCCCCCTAGCCTAGTATGTTCAGGTCTGTATTCTAGATCCTGAGGCTTGGTATTAGTTGATATTTTTCATACACAGATTTATTTCTCACTATACCAAATATGAGCGAGAACCTCATTTGTTTTGCCACCTGTCTCTTGCTTATGTTCCTCAGCTTGATGCCCTTCAGATATATTAAAGCTTCTGTAAAATACATGATTTAAATATTTTTCTAGTGGTTGCAAAATTTTTCATTAAGTCCATGTGCTACAATTTCTTTTTTTTGTTGTTGTTTGTTTTCTATTGTGGCCATACCAGTGGTGCTTAGGTAATTGACTCCTGGATCTGTATTCAGGTATCACTCCTGGCAGGGCTCATAGTATGCCAGGATTCAATCCAGGTTGGCAGCATGCAAGGAAAGTGCATATCTGCTGTCCTAGCCTTCTGGTTCCCATACCACAACTTTTTAATCCATTCAAGAAAGATGATTTTTTAAGCTGTATATACTATAGAGACTGTGATATTAAGATACTTGGCTACCACATTAGGATGTTCCTGTGACAGGAGAGTGGAGGATGTCTCCTGGAGGTATCTTAATTGAACTATTAAATGTTTCCTCTCCAATGAGGGAGGTTTAGATTTTTGTATATGAGTGCCTTATATCATTGCTACTGAGACTGGTGGATGGGTAGTAGGGTGAGAGAGGAGTTGTCAATAAATTTCAAGTAAATTCAAAGAGTCAAAACCAAGATATAATATATAAAGGAACTCCTGCCACTGTTCTACAAATTCAGACTGAGTGCACCAGCTCAAAATCTAAAGCCAGCATTCACAAAGAGAACCCAGTCAAGGGAGGCGTTCAATAGGAGCAATAGCCCTAATGAGACTGGATGGAGACAACCCAACCTTCTTTAATATTATCTTAGAAAGGGAGCCAAAGCATCTTAGGGGGGGAAATAGAAGGCTTTTGCAATGCAAACTGAGTGTACTTCATCTTAGAAGTTGCCCACACTGGATGTACAATGAGTTCTCTTTATGGAGCACTTTCCATTTTGGGGTCTCCTACATCCCAACTTAGCATGTGAAATCTTTTCCAGGAATTTCTTCTCTCTTCTTTATGGACTCTTTTCTTCAGAGATTCTAATGTTCTCACTGGAATATATTTCATTTTCCTCCTCTCTCTCTTTTCATTTCCTAAATCACTTGTCACTTTTCTTCACGTTGTTCATCGATTTGCTTGAGCAGGTACTAGTAACATCTCATACGTCCTGTCACAAGTCACTGTAGCCCAAGGGCATCTGCTTACTCCAGGAACATGAAGAGCCTCAAACCATTCCTTCAGATCATGGGAATGAGGTCTATAATTGTTACTGGTTTTTGGCATATCAAATACAACACGGGTAGGCATGCCAGGCTCTGCCATGTAGGTGGTACACTAAATAGAAACTATATAAAAAAAAAGTATTATATTATTCCCTATTTTCTCAAAATCTTCATTTCTGGAGGAATGGGAGGTTAACTTAGAAACTTGTGTGGATTCAGGATTTTCATGCAGACATTGTGAGGAAGCTTTGACCTTCTCAGGCACTTCACGGACATGGTTGATGGGGCGGACCTAGTAGAAGGGTAGTAGCATCGCTGGGACTAGCTCCCTGCTCCATGGCTTCCCAGGCTCCCCACCAACAACACTACTGCATTAAAGTGTCTTTCAAAGACTTGCACATATTTCCAGGAAGCTATGATTTTCAACATTATATTCCTTTCTATGAGAACTGATAATGGCATACAACCATAAAAGCCAAGTGGTCCTTAATGTCCAACATTGACTTTTAGACTTTAATTCAATAGAATTGAATTTTTCTCAAGTTGCAGAACAAAATCGAGCAACCACATAGCACGATAACACCAAAAACCAAACCTAAAATCTTAAATCAGAATTAGGGTCCTTCACTCCCATTGTTTTTGCCAATCTTGTTTTTGTGGATCCTTTTTGTAACTCTTGTGATGACTTCTATTCTTTTTGCATTGCAGTCTATCTGTGCAGATCCTCATTCCCCTCTGGTCTCCATTTTCTCATTTGTAGTAGAAGGCTATTGATGAGCTTTAATGACACTTCCTTCTCTAGAGCGTCTATGCTTTTGGCTTTTTATCTTTTATCCTGCACTCTGATAGATTTTATGAGGATAAAATGTAAAAATTATTATGAAAGTCATCTGAAAAATTGTGATACAATATACACTATAAGGTATGATGGTTGGTGACTCATATCATTCTCTTTGATTGGTCTTTTGATTTCACAAGATTGAATTTTTCAGGTATACTATGTATGTGTCTTTATTTGGTGGAGGGTAGAGGAACACACTGGCTGTGCTCAGGCCTTACTTTTTCTAGCTCTGTACTCAGTGATCACTCCTGGTAGAGTATATGGGGTTCCAAGATTCAAAACTGGGTCAGCCACATGCAAGCCACGTGCCTTGTGCTTTATTCATTCTGTTAGTCTGGCCTCATATTTTAAAAAGAAAAATTTCTGTAGTAGACTTAATATGATAAGTGTTTAGGAAATCTCATGAATTGATCATTTTATTTTTTTTTAATTTTTTATTATACCACAGTGAAACATACAATTACAAAGGTGTTCATAATTGGTTCTTGGTAATACAGTATACCAGCACCCATCCCTCCACCAGTGCCCCATTTCCACCACCAATGTACCCCACCCCCTCCCCCCACCCCCCCCCCATGCTATCTTAATAGCAGGTACCCCAGTTTCTCTCTTTCTCTCTCTGGCCAGAGATTTTTTCAGATCTTAGAATGGTAGTCACCTGAAACTCACTGCCTAAAGAGTCATTCTTCAGGCTTATTTTAAGAAACTAAAAATCCAGCTGATATTTGCGAGTGAAGAATATATTCCCAGTCTTTCACATAGTTTAGGAGTTTTGATAAAGTTTTAAAAAAATTTTAGTTATTGTTCAGAGAATGACCAGCAATCAAAGTGTGATGCTTTTTCTTAAACAGATCACTCTATTGGATTTATATTTAAAATCCTACTAGAATGATGTTGAAGAATTAAAATAAAACATTCTTTGCAAATAAAGTATTAAAGTTGCTTTATGTTTCTTTCTGTTTTATGTTTATGTTTCTAGAGTGGCGCTTGATCCACATAACAATAGCCTCGATTGAGCTTTCTATCCACATAACAATAACCCCTTAAAATGTCCTTTAGAATAGAGGTGCTGGTGCAACACTAATGATTTTAGAGCAAATCTGTTATCCTCATTTTCCCCATCTGCTCTGAATGAAAGCTAGGAGTATGAAGTCTGGGAGAGTTGTAGAGAAAATTGTTTCTTGAAAGAGTTGGATGTATTTTCAAATGTGTGCAGGTGTGAGGAAAGATAAATCACTATTTTTTTTTAAGTCAGGGTTTCAAAAAAGGAAAATTTTTGCAGCTTAATGCAAATGTCCATTTTCTGATATAGTTTTGCTGACACTCTGGGAGAGTATCAAATGAGAACGAACCATTTCCCTTCCTGTTACTGTCATGATTTAGATGAAAACATTCCCTATGGGTTTGAGTAGGGGTTCTAACCAGAGATAAAAGCTTCTATATTCTCACCAACTTTCATACACTTAAGTAGAAGAGTTCTTTTCTTTCTTTGAGTAGTGTTCTCTTTTGATTCAATCCATATGCTGTTGTGTGGGAGGAAGTGGAAATAGACTCTTTGCTTCTTAGTCAACTCTAAGAATCAACACTTAGACAACTATGTTTTTTAAACAAAGGTGCTATGGCCATTCCACTTGAAAAAGTAAAAGAAATAGTTGTTATTTAGGAACTTATACATTTCCAATATCAACATGAGCAGAAAGTCAACAAAAATACCAAAATCACAGGAAAAATGTGGAAGATGATGAAAGAGGTGTCATAAACAGGTGTGGTTGCCATCTTTGGGGGGTCAATGATATGTATTTTAATCTGAGATATGTGCTCTTGGGTTTTTGTCTGCTGGAGAAGTTTCTATTCTCTTTCAATCTCTCTTTTTTTTCTGTCCCTAACCCCAAGTGGTCCTGAACTGTTTCCAGTCCAAGTACATTTCCTGTCAGTTGTCAGAAATTTCCCCTGTCACCCCATCATGTAGCAGTTGTTGTACTAGCTAAAATTTTTAGTTTTATAACATTTTATTTACTAAGCAAAACACAGTATGTTGGTTTTTGTCTCTTTTCATTTGCCAGCCATGGAGTATTTTTTTTCCTATATTCCCTTGTCCCCTGGTGTAAAAGGTTGAAAATCCTGCCCTAAATAAAAATATTTTCCTTAAAAATTTTTAAATAAAAAAGTAAGAACCAGAAACTAGTGACACCAGACACAAATGGTTTTATGGCTAAATTAAATTTAATACTTAAAACAGATCTACCCTTTTATAAGCAAATAATTCATGACTATAGTAGCAAAAAGGAAGGGAACCTTGAGTAACTACATGGATTTAGAATAGATGAATTTCAGAATCTGATATAGATTACTCTGAAAATATTTTATACCAATATCATTTTTTTTTTTTTACTATACCACCGTGAGACATACAATTACAAAGGTGTTCATAATTGGTTCTTGGTAATACAGTATTCCAGCACCCATCCCTCCACCAGTGCCCCATTTCCACCACCAATGTACCCCACCCCTTCCTGCCCACTCCCAGGCTGCTTCAATAGCAGGTAGCCCCGTTTTCTCTCTTTCTCTTTCTCTGTCTCTGCATCTCTCTACCTCTTCTTTTTACACATTGTGGCTAGCCCTGTAGATTATACCAATATCATTTTTGCATGCAGAAGTATATTAATTAAAAATAGCAACTTGAAGGTAGCTGCCAGTGAAAATACAATAATACAATAAAATGTTATTGCCAAATAGTGTTTGTTTGAAAAGTTATAAGGATTTCAAACTTGGAAATGTATCCATTTATTAATCACATCAGTAACATTTTTTGAAGTATATGATTAAGTCAATGCATTGTTCCCTTGGATGATAAGCACATGACTTAACTGGATGCCTTAAAACAAAATGTATCCCACAGTCTGGAGACTATTGGTCTAAATCAAAATGTCACCCAAATCATGATCTCTCTGAAAGGTTGCCTTCTTTCTAGAGGGTGGTGTTATAGGCAGCATTTGTTATTCTGTGGCATATTGTATTGCCCCAATTTCTACCTCTGTGATTCAAGGAGTTCTGTGTGTTCTATTTTCTTGTAAAGAACTTACCACTGTTTAAGTCCCATTTAATTTAATGTGAATTGATCTTAATTTAACTAATTTTATCTGCTACAACTCAATTTCAAAATAAGTTCACCTAAAATTACAGGTGGCGATAAATTTTGGAGATAGAATTTTCAATATACTTCACATGTCAAAATAAATTTGCTGACATTTATTAGAAATTTATAATACTACTCTAAAACAGACTTAGAAGGAAATTAAACTTAAAAATATTTATAAAATGTCAACATAAAACATCACATTATGCAGGGACATATATAAATCCTTCCCTATTAAGACATAAATTAAATAAGGATGTCTATTATGAACATTATTACTTAGCACTGTGTGGTGAATTCATCATAATGCAATAAATAATAAAATTACGAAGTACAGGTTTGGGGAAATCTAACAGCATTATCTTCATTTTCAGATAGTATGATTATGTTCTTAGAAATTTTATGTGAGTTATACATTCTTTTCTCTGTTGCATACTATTACTAAGAAATATTCAAATTTGATAGCCAACAGATAAAGATCAAAGCCTCTTTATGCTTTCAATAACTAATTGCACTGTAATTAAAATAATTCAAAACCCCTAGTAAAACAGTTTACCATACAAAAATAGTCAAACTATTTTGCCTAGTAATACCTAATATTATGAAATATCAGTAATAAAAATACTATATGTAAATTAGTGGGAACAAAGAATTTTCCCTCTTCTTTCTAGATATGAAGGCTAAAATGAAGTTGCGATATTCACTTGTATCACTTGTTTTCTCTGTGTTATTCATCAGTTTGCTCGAGCAGGCGCCAGTAACATCTCCATTTGTCCCTGTCGCAAGCTAATATAGTCCAAGGGCCTCTGCTCACTCCAGGATCATGAAGAGCCTCAAGCCATTCATTCAGGGAATGAGGTCAATTATTGTTAACAATGTTTATATTTCCTTTCTAGCCGTTTACTAGTTAGAAACTAATTCTAAGGAAATAATTGTAAAGATATATGCATAGATCTTTGGTGCAGATTTATTTATAATAATGAAAAAAGTTAAAAATCCCCTATTCATAAAGAGTTCAGTATTTAAAGAAACAGTTAGAATTTCTATGATAATTATACACATGTGCAAAAATGCAACTTGTAATAAAAATTTACGTGTAGTTATGTCAATTTACATTATAGTATAAAATATATTAATGGCAGTGCTGAGTGGTATGTAAGGTTGTATTATAGTTTTATATAGTATTATTCAGTTTTGTTATAGAACTATGCATTAAAATAAATATTTGTAAGCAATAGCTTTCTCAGGGGGTGTGATAATAGTTTCTGATATTTATTTCTGTATTTTACTAACTTTTGAAGTGTACTTGCTTCACTTCTATAAAAATATTCCTGATTTATAAATAAATAAATAAAAATATAAAACAAATTGAAAATGTTTCAAACTGAAGAAAGACAGAAAGAAGCTGGAAAGTTAATACAGTGTGTAGGTACTTACCTTACTCATTGCTGGAGAGCTAATACAGTGAGTAGGCTCTTACCTTATACATTGCTGACCTAGGTTCTATCACTGGTCAGCTAAGCGGAGTGATCCTGAGTGGAATGTAACCCTGAGCACTACTGTCTGTGGCTGAAAAAAACAAAAAATAGGAAAGGACTGAGAGAATGAATATTAAAAAAAAGTTAAAAAGCAAATATATACACCTGGTAAAGAAAGTACTACTTAACTACTATTAATATTTCTACTAAGTACTTACATTAAGTTCAAGTTGCTAATTGATAATAGCTTGTTGAGGGTCTTTAGAAATTCTTAGGGTCTTTATCTTATTTTAGATCTTATTGTTGAAATAATATGCCTTCTAAAAATAAATTTTCAGGCTGCATCAGTAATGTAACAGGATGTTTGTTTTGTGTGCACCCAACTGGGTTTTATCCTCAGCATTCCATAGGGACCCTGAGCTTACCAGGATTGATTCCTGAGCACAGATCCAGGAATAACCCTGAGAACTGGGTGTGACCCAAAAGAAATTCTGCCATAGAGTTTAACAAGGAATTCTTCACCAACATGCTAAATTTTATCCCATTGTTTGATGAGGGATTTGCTATTTCTCTCTAGGTAGTAAATTACTTCATGTAGCTTGTTCCCCAAAACACTTAATCTCAGAAACAGCACACCTTTCTGATAGAAGGCAAATGTCATGACTGAAGGCACACAAAATCTAATTGATATTCCTAAAATGCCTCTTTTATGTCCTTAGAAGCCAAATCTGCTTTCTTTTGAATGAGGAGAATGGCAGTGCAATTGCTCTGTCTCTGCTAAACCTGGTGAAGAAGGGGAGAAAAAAAGCCACACTCTACTTCTTTATTTAGAGTTTGCTTTGAGAATGTAAGCAGTATTTGAAAGGTCATCCCATTTCAAGTAACAGATGGATAGAAAAAAAGATTCTGGGTTCTACAAATAATTTAATTGAATTCTCTTTGCCATTTCTGCAGGCAATTCAGGATATATTTTAAAGCATTGATCCATAATTATCTTTCAGAGTGGTTAGTATTGTTAGACAGATGTGTAATTCTTCATGTATAAAGGAGTGCTAGAGCATTCCTGTTACCTCTCAGTTGTCTTTTCCCTTTTGCAAATTCACATAATAAAAGGCAAATCATTACTTTATAAGAGAGCAAATTATAATTTTTTTTCAGATTTGTTGTTGACTTGAAGATCTCCTTTCTTAGCCATGATTATATTTATAAAGGTCAGCTTCTCTGCTTTCTTATAAGCAAATTATAATTTGCATCCATGAGGCCTAATTTTGTTTATAGTCTCTAGGCACATGAACCAGGGTGGAGGGGAGGCACAAACCATGAAATACAAATTTTTCATATTAAAGTGTATAACAGGATTAACTATCAAATTTAACAGGAGCTTTCAGAATAAATTGCATACATATGTGGTTTTATTTGTCTGTTTCTGTATTTAAGTATTTGTAATCTAACTGCGTGATTCTGAATGTTGAAATAAGCAGAAAGCATTCAAGATATTCCATTAAATTAAATGCAGATAAACAATAAAATAATAAAATACATTTTATTATAAGTATGTGTCATGGAATCAATTTGTTAATAATCACAGAATATAATATCCTCTTTAAATAAAATTGTATTATCTCAGAATATAATTATTATTTAAATAATATAATTATAATTTATATAATTATATGATATATTATAATTATTATATCATATAATTATATTATTTCAGAATATAATTCCCTATTTAATTAAAATTCCTATTTAAATAAATTATTAATAATTAAACCAAATTCTAGGCAGATTTCAGTGATGTGTCTCAGGGAGTATAATCACCTCAATGTGCGCCATTTTGTCATGTGGATTGTTTTGACCTGCAAACAATCAACATCCAACAGACTTAGGAAAGGTTTTGTTTTTTTAAACCACTCCTTTTATTTCCTAAAAGAATTTAGATAATGTGCCTGTGTCAGGGTGTGATCTGTTATCAGAAATGGGTTTTTAGTCAGAAAGACTTACCTGCAGGTCATAGAAATCATTTTCTTCCCATTTTCTGAGAATTGCATTTCTCTCCTTGAAGTCTCAGACAAATAAATACTCTCTCCCTTACCTCAAAATGGCCTAGGAAACTTAAATGCCGGCCTATTTTGAGCTCTATATATTTAGAGTTTCTGCATGTAAAAATATAAACTCATTTTTATCATGTCTCTGTGTCACTTAGATTATTATACCTGCTGGCCAACCTAGAAAAGAAGAAAGGTTTCTTATCTACATCTCCATCAAATTATGAAATAGATGGAGCAAGAGAGTGCAGTGGGTAAGGTGCTTGTCTTGCACATGACTGGCCTGTGTTCAATTTCCATTACCACATATGGTCCCCTAAGCACCATCAGAAGTGATCCATGACAACAGAAAGAGGAGTAAGCCCTGACATCTTTCAAAAACAAATAAAAAACAAATTGTAATATGAACAACAATCTTAATTTTTAATGTACTTGGATTTTCTTTGTATCAAAGGCTAATAGTGGCCTATTAGTCTAAAAATAAAAATAATTTTAAATGTTTTTTAAAATCAATCTTAATGAGCTCATTAATTAACAGTACTAGACATATTTTTATTTTTTCTTTATGCTCTCTCTCATATAATATTTGTTCTCTCAAGTCTCATTGTTCCAGAACATAGGAACCAATACACTAATATTTTTACTGTGTTTCTATTTCTTTGGTATCAGTAGAATAAATCACAATCCCAATATATCATAATGATCAGTCATAAATGGATAAAAAGCTTCTGATTCATTATTCATATAGATAAAAATGCTCAGAATGTTGATGGAACATTCCCTTTTATATTGTAAATTTTATATGGTGACATTTAAAAACTATCTTCCTGAGAGTCCAGTCCTCTGATCTCTTTCCTTGTGTTAATGGTTCCCAGTTTTGTTTTCTCACTTCTCTTTTATCTCCTTAATATTGAAGACAATATATTTTCCAGGTTTGTTTGAAGAGTAACCATCACAAGAACAAAAATAATAAAAAGTAATTTAGGAACCAATTTCTGAGTGCTCTAGGAAACAGGCAATTTTGCACAGCAAGCATTTGAACTAGGGGTTGATTTATTATTCATTTGATTATGGTGAATATTTCTGAATTAGCATTTTAATTTAGAATTATTGATATTTTTGTTTACCATAGAGAAGTGAGGGAAGTTGTGTCCCAGCTCTGTGCTCGGGCATGCTCCTGCTGGGGATCGGAGATCCTGTCTGGCGCCAAGAATAGATCCCAGGTTAGGTACCTGCTAGGCAAGTGCTGCTCCCACTGTTATATCACGCCAGTCCCTGTTTAGTAGTTTTTAGATATAATTCTGATTCTTTTCTTTTTTGATCATTCAGGGTACACATTAGCCAACACTACTAAGCAATTATCTATATTCTAAGGAACCAACTTTCCTCCATTAGCTCTATCAGAGTAGCATCATGCCATTAGAAAATTTAACATCTCATCATCTTAGGATTCTCAGGTTTCCATTTTGTTTCTTCTTACATAGGCATGCTTAATTTCCTCAGTTTTCACACTGCCATCATTTAATCTACTTTATAGACAAACACTATCTTCCTAGGTCTCTACATTTTGGCGTCATTCTCCTAGAGATACAATATCTTTATCCTATTTGATAATTACAGTGATAGAAATGTTCCAGACTAACACTAAAGCACCTTTCTCCGTATACAATGAAGATCTAGCTAATAAACTATATATGTGAAGAGCTTTTGCCAGCATACAAGAAAAATATGCTTATTATAGTTGTGGTGAGAAGTCTCAAGAACTAAGGTTTGAGGACTAATGTGACCATGTATTAATATGATTATGCTGTGCTTTGACCCTTTATCTGCTCACTGTATTTACTGTAAATTTGCAAGATAAATTTAAGTAAAATTGGGGCCGGGGGGGCGGGTTGTGCCTTTCTGTACTGGCCTAGGTTATTGCGGCATCCCATATGGTCCGAGCAGCCAGGGGTAATTCCTGAGTGTAGAGCCAGGAGTAACCCCGAGACGCGGGTGTGACCCAACAAAAAAAAAAAAAAAAATATAAAAACCGCTAGGGGGGCTCTCCTGACTGACCATCCAGGAGGCAGTGCTATGTTAACTCAGTAATAATGTGTTTCTTTTAGGAAAGTGCAGTTTATTCTTAGAACTTAATAGGCCTTTGTCAATTCCCTCTTAATATTTACCCACGACTTTAGTCTCTTGAGTTAAATCTTGGATAAACAGTGATTTCCAGAGATCAGTGAATGGAAAATTACATACTTGGCCATACCAGAACATATGGAAATCTTTTTCCTACATTTTCTTTTTTAGATAGAAACATTAAAAATGTGATCTTTCTACTCTTTTCCCCAAGGAAAGTTAATGCTATATAAAGTTAGATAACTGAGGCTTCTACATTTTTAAAGTAGAAAAAGGAACTCTTAATTTAAAAAGATTTATCCATCTTAAGAAAGTTATAATTTCTTAAGTTCACATTCACTCACCTGGGAGTGATTAGAAGGATCAGTACCTTACCCACAAGTGACTGATATAACTGCTCCAAATTTGCCAGAAAGCACTTAGCAGGAAGTTATAATATAGACAGGGTTATTATGTAGCAAAATTCCTATAGTCTATCAGTGGACAATCTGCCTCACTAAAGTTGCTACCACTGAAATTAGTTCAACCTGGTTCAGAATAATGGTAAGACTAATTATAAAAGTGAGAAAGAATTTCTATAAATTTTAAGTACTTTTGTGAAATATTGTTACTTAACAAAGTCTTTGTTTTCTGTAGTGATGTTAATATTGCTCATGGTGAATGGCCAAACTCCTGAATTTGTGTTCATTTTTAAAATCTGATTTAATAGATTGTCACTCATAGAGGCTCAAAATAATTCATATTTAGAATTTTATAATTCTAGAGATAGATGTCTGTAATGAGTCACGATCACGATCTTCCCGTTGATCATCTATTTGCTAGAGCGGGCACCAGTAATATCTCCATATGTCCTGTCTCATGCCAGTAGAGCCAGGGGCATCGGCTTGCTACAGGTAAAAGAGCCTCAGGAACCATTAGGAATTAGGTCATGGGAATGACCTAATATAATTGTTACTGGAATTTGGCATATCAAATACAACACGAGAAGCTTGCCAGGCTTGCTGAGTGGGAGGCAAACTTTTAAACACCTCCAAATAAAGCATTTATTGATGAACCACGTGGCCGCTTGCCACCGCGAGCCGGGCTGTGATGGGCTGGTCTGCTGGGTGGAGTTCTGAGAGAGGGAAGTCCAAATGTGGAAAATGGCGGCGCCCGTGGAGTGAGGAGGGGTGGTCTGGCTTGTTGTGAGGCTCTGCTGAGGTGGTGGGCCAGGGCTAGAACCCGCCATGCCTCCTGACTGCCTCATGAACGGCTGGGCACAGGGAGAGCAAGGAACAGCTCTGCCCCATGTCTGAGAGTCTCTGGACCAGCATACCTGGGCGGATTGAGGAAAAATCTGCTGCAGGGTGGGTGTCGATGATCCGGGCCGTGATGAGTATCATTGAGAAAATCAAGATGCAGCTTGGTAAACTTTTCTCTTTTTTTTTGGTGAGGGAAGTTAATTTTTTTTATCTTTTGCAACATCTAACACTGGCTTCTGTTTCTTGCCTTGTGGCCTTCATCAGTGTTCAAAAGTGAAACTAGGGGCCAGAGTGATAGTCCAGCAGATAGGGGTGTTTGCCTTGCGGCTGGCCTGTGCCGGCCTGGGTTCGATCCCCGCATCCCATATGGTCCCCTGAGCACCGCCAGGAGTAATTCCTGAGTGCAAAGCCAGGAAAAACCCCTGAGCAATGCCGGTTGTGACCCAAGAGCGCAAAAAAAAAAAAAAAAAAAAGTGCAACTATTCATTTAAATCTTTTTAACTTCCTATTACTCTGTAACTCCTTTTCTTTCAATATTTATGAACTCTTGTGATTTTATTTGACCTACCTAGTGAAGAGAGTATGGCTTCCCTATGTTAAAGTTAAAAGACTGGGTCTTAATTTCTTCATTAATGCTTCATTTCAATGAAACCTAACAATTCATGGACCCTAGGGATTCAGAGTTCAGATATCTGGTGTGGGGAATTTTTATGCCTTCTATTACTTGTCACTTGTCTTCCCATTGTTCATCGATTTGCTCGAGAGGGCACCAGTAACATCTTCGTGCTGGTGTCCCGTGCTGGTGTAGTCCAAGGGTATCTGCTTGCTCCAGGAATATGAAGCACCTCAAACCATTCCTTCAGGTCATGAGAATGAGGTCTATAATTGTTACTGGGTGTTGGAGGACAGGTTTAGCTATTCTGGTAGTTTTGTTGTTTTGCCCACTCCCAGCTTAATCTATTTAAGCCAAGGTTCATTCTAATGAGACCTCTCTTCTATATAAACACTGCTAGAGGGTGTGGCAGTTACAGAAGTCACCTTGATTGAATAACTTCTGACTTATACATCTACTAAGACTTCTATGTTTTCTAGATTGGGCACAGCTCCTTTTTATACCCACTGCACCCAGCGTGGGGACAGTTAGAAGTACCAGGAGACTACCACCCTGGCTACACTGAGAGTATAGGAAGACTATAGGAAGGACATACTAGTTTGCTCTAAACGAGTGTACCCTTTCAGTACAGAGAACAAGATACTCAGAATCATCCTGGTGCAGATAATAATAGGAAGGACCTTGTGGGTACCATTAGTTACATGAAGTCAGAAATAAGATGTATTACTTTATCAGCCCTCTCTCTCTCCAGTGTTTTACATAAGAGATAATCTTGGTAGAGGATTAGACCTTGGCATAATCTTTGTTTTACCCATAGTGTGGCACTACACTCTGTTTAGAGTACTTTGTTGACATGACCCCCGGTTGGATTACTTTGGGTATAGGGGGCTGACTTGAGGCCCCTTCACCTTTACTTTACCCTTTGGGCCTTTTAGCTTTGGCTTTTTGGCTCCTGTCTTAGCTCCTCAGCCTTCTTTGGCTTTGGCTTTTTGCTCTTTGGCCTTTTGCTCCTTCTTCTAGGTAGGACTCAGCTCGGGTGAGATCCTCTCTCTTTGGTGGGAGACTTAGGCTCTTTTGTATGGTCTAAGTTTGGACCAGAGCTAAAGTTTGTTCATTATATTGGAGTGCTGTGGAAGAGCTTTTGTACTATTAAAGCCTTTTTTGGAACTGCACCGGACTCGTGAGTTTTCATCTATTCTCCCGGCGTCTTCGGAGGTAGAAGAAAACTTCTGCCCTGACACTGTCGGGGACCCCGCGGCGTTCCCCGACAACTGGGTTTTGGCATATCAAATATGACATGGGTAGCTTTCCAGGCTCTGCCATGCAGGTGGGATTCTCTTGTGGTAGCCTCTGATCTCGTGCATTTATTGATGAACCGTGTGGCCGTAAAGCAGCCAGACGAGGAGGGGGAAAGATCAGCTTTTCTGCTGGGTGGAGCTTTGACAAGCTGTGGAGTCTGGATGTTGAAAGTGGCAACTCTCATGGTGTGGGGGTTCCTCTGACTTCTTGCGAGGCTCTGCTGGGATGGCAGGCCAGGGTTTGAATCCACCTTTCTTCCTGGGCACCTCATGATCAGCTGGGCACAGGGAGAGCTGGTAGCAGCTCTGCCTCGTGTATCTGAGTCTCTGGATCAAGGCTTGAAATAGATTACTGTAGGGTGGGACTCTGACAAGTAGGGGCTGTGAACAGCTCTTCTGCTGGGTGGAGCTCTGACAAGCTGTAGATTCTGGATGTTGAAAATGGTGGACCTCATGGTGTGGCATTCCTCTGGCTTCTTGTGAGGCTCTGCTGGAATGCCTACCATATGTTAATAAATTATATTTTATTTATATTTTCCAATAGTTATAATTTAAGAACTATAGAGGTATGCTGAAAAAGATAGTTGCTATTATTAATTAATTAATGTTTTTTGGGTCACACCTGATGATACTCAGGAGTTACTCTGGCCTAAGCTCATAAATCACTCCCTGCAGGCTAAGGTGACAATTGGATGCCAGGGGTGAACCCAGTAAGCCATGTGCAAGGCATGCAGTCTACCTGCTGGACTATTGCTCCAGCTCCATGTTGCTATTAATTTTTATATTCAGATGATATAAAATCCATCTGTGGTCCAGGAAAGATATTTCCTATCACATCAATAAAAACCTTGCAGAAGTCGTCTGGGAAATAGGGCATAACTTCTTCAGATCAACTTATAGTCTTGCTGTAGTAGTTCAAAGGACTTTCAAATAAAGATAATTATCATATCTCTTTTAAAACCTGGCTCTTTCATGGTAAAACAAAAAACTTTAAATCATGATTTAAGAAAGAAAAGTAAATATTATCTCTGAGACTTAGAGTAATAGATGATCACACAAGATGATTTTGCTCATGAATATGAAATACTTTTCACAAGTTTGACATCCTTAGTAATATCAGTTAAACAAACAAATAAAAAGAGATAATATGCTTAGACTAAGAGAAATTTTATGATCTACAGTAGAAACATGTTATTCAAGTGTACACTCTAAATTACTGGACTGCTAGAATAGAATTAAAGTCAGCTATTGAAACTAAAAGAATTTATCCTTTAAAAATATACCACTAATATGGAACAAAAAAGTCAAGAAAAGAACATGAGAATCAAGTGAAAAAAAGGAAAAATTAAAAATATAGATGACAGATCATAGACTTAAATTCTAGACTAATTTAAGGATTACAGGTAGCCTTGTGGCAGAAACAGTTGGAATGTAAGTAGTAATCAAAGATTTATACAAGTTCTTAGCTAAAAGTTTTTCTAAAAGTATCTGCATGTAAATGAAAGAGTTTCCATATTCCAGAAATTAATGAAAAGATTTTATACTATACAACTTAGCAGATTTTGTTTTCTACCTCTTTAACCTCATGATGGAACAAAAATTACACAGCCTTCTTTTCCCTCAGTTTCCTTTCCTGTTGTGATTTTAACTGTTCCTATAAAGTATATAAAATTTGCTTGGAACAAATTGGAAGAGTATACCTAAGAAAAGTAAACACAATCAAATTATCTTTAAATTACTAAAGTAACAGAGATACTCAAACGTAAAAGATTGAAAACAACTACAAAAACATAAAATTTCCTGTACAAGGGAACTAGTTTGAAGATGTAGCCCAGATGAGTGCTATTCAAAGTGAAGTGCAGAGTCCAATAACATCAGCAGTCTTTGGCACCTTATTCACTTGATCACTTGATCACTTGAATCCCGTTATTCATCGATTTGCTCGAGCGGGCGCCAGTAACATTTCCATTGGACCCTATTACGTGCCAGTGTAGCCCAATGGCATCTGGTTGATTCAGGAACATGAAGAGCCCCAAACCGTTCCTTCTGGGGGTTTTAACAAGGAAGTCTGACCATCTTGTAGGTGGGCGGCCACTTGATCTTTTGACATCCCGTGGGATCCAGTCGGTAATGGCTCTATTCCAGCGGTTGTCTCCCAAATCGCATTACATGTCCAGCCCATCTGATTTTCGAAGCCTTGGCAAACGAGACAGCATCCCTGATTCTGGAATAGCGACAGAGGTCAGAACTCCGGATTCCTTCTCTCCACATAGCTCTACTCTTTCACATAGCATAGCTTTTTCGATTCCTCTCTGGGAGACCCAAATAGCATTCTCATCCTGCTTTTGTAGGGCCCAGGTCTCTGAGGCGTATGTTAATGCAGGGAGAACGGTGGAGTCAAAGAGATGTGCCCGGAGCCGGAGGTTCTTTTGCCCTTTTTAGCTATTTCTTCGATGCCTTTGAAGGCATTCCATGCCGCTCGCTTCCTCCTGCGCAGCTCAGGTTTTAGGTCGTTCATCATGTTGACTTCTTGACCTAGGTACACATAACTGCTACATTCAGAGATGTTTGTTCCATTGAGAGTGAATGGGGCCTCTGGAACTAGTTCATTTTTATGAACATAGTTTTCTTCAGATTCAGCTATAGACCTATCTTTCCACATTCTCGGTCAAAGTCAGCCAGCATTTGTGCCGCTTGGCTAATGTTTGGTGTTATTAGAACGATGTCATCAGTGAAGCAGAGGTGGTGTAGTTGCCGATCATCTATTTTCACTCCCATTCCTTCCCATTCTAATTGTCGCATGATGTTCTCGAGGGTGGCGCTGAAGAGTTTTGGTGAAATGGTATCACCCTGTCGAACTCCTCTTTTGACATCAATGATCACTTCTTTGTAGAATGGTGAGATCCTGGTGGTGAATCCGTAATACAGCTCACAAAGGATCTTGATGTATTGGATTTGAACACCCTGTTTGGCTAGGGCTTCGATGACTGCTTCAGTCTCCACAGAATCAAAGGCTTTCTGTAAGTCAATGAACGTGAGACAGAGCGGCATCTTGTACTCCCTACACCTTGTTAAAAGAGCAAATTCCCAGGCCAAACACTAAATCTCCTGAAGCAAAACCTCCAGAGATATGATGCAGCAACTTCTGTGTTAACTGTTTTTCTAGAAGACTCATAGAATGCCAAAATTTATATAGCACTGCCCCAGGTAATTGAGTGAAACATCAAATTTTATTTATTTTGTATTTTTATTTTTTTAATATTTTATTATACCACCATTTGATATACAATTACAAGATGTTCATGTTTGAATTTTGGTCCTACAGTGTTCCAACACCCACCCCTCCACCTCTGCCCATCTCCCATCACCAATGTCCCCTCCTCCCTCCCCTTCTCCCAGCCTGCCTCCATGGCAGGTTCTTTATCTCCTTTCTCTCTGTTTCTCTCTCTCCTTCTCACTTCCCTTTCTTACATATTGTAGATTGTAATATATTCTAGAACATGATTGGTTCCACTAGTTTGATGTACTAGGTCTGGACCATGAAAATTGCGGCTGTTATGGTGAGCGAGTCTTATCCGGCTGCTTCTGAGGCGCTACAGAGGTGATGGGCCCACTCCCAAAACCCATCTTGCCTCCTGGGAGGCTCATGGTCAGCTAGGCTATGGGAGAGCCAGATGACAGCTCTCCCCATGCGTCTGAGTCTCTGCATCATGGCCGAGAGCCCCAAGGAAGTTCATGGGCAGGGCCACCAGGCCTCTGGGATGGGTCAGAGAGGGAAGGGGGTACCCCAGCTCCATCTCCAGGAATGCCCGGTGACTTCCCCTCTGAGAGCTGCCTACCTGGGATTAAACTCAGCTGCTTTGAGCTGGTCTTGAGATCAGCATCTCTTTTGTGTGGGTTCTGATGAGCTTTGTGTTCTGGACCATGATAATGGCAGCTATTATGGTGAGTGAGTTTCATCTGGATGCTTCTGAGGCCCTACAGAGGTGATGGGCCCACTCCCAAAACCCATCTTGCCTCCTGGGAGTCTCATGGTCAGCAGATCTAGGTGAGAGCCGGATGGCAGCTCTCCCCCATGCATCTGAGTCACTCATCTTTCTCTCTATCTCTATTTTTGTCTCTGTATTTCTCTCTCTCTCTCTCTCTCTTATTCTACATTTTGTGACTTTCCTTAAGGTTTATGATACAATTATCTATGTGTATATTCAGTAGTTAGTTCTAGTGTGACATTATAGTTCCTCATTCCCCATCAACCTCCCCAGTTTGTCACAACTACAATGATCATTATGGTGTACAGATGTGAAAGATCCTGAGAAGGACCTGGACCTAGCCTACCTTGTTATCTAAGCCTCTTGTGCAGCTGTGCACTGTCACAGCTGTGTGCCTGGTCTGCCCTTTGTTCAGTTCTACTGGTTGTGGAGGCTGTGAGCCCATAGCCATGCCCATTAGCATGGAGAGTGAGGAGACCAAATCCCTGTTCCAATTCCGGCCAGCTTGGCTTCCCCCACATGACTGCTTCACCATAGGAGCTTCGTTGGTTTTGGCTGGGGACTAGCTGATTCCTCAGAGACTCCATGGACTGCTCCATGTGGACCGGGCAGCGCAGCTGTGAGTCTGGTCTGTTCCTTGTCCAATTCATCTCTATTGTTACTGTTTTTGGCATATCAAATATACCACGGGTAGCTTGCCAGACTCTGCCATGGCTCTGGGTTCATCCCAGAGGGCCCAGTTTTTTCTTTTTCCTATGTCAGACCATCCACCACCAGGGCCCACAAGGCAGAGTCCTGGGGGTGTAGACAAGCCTCTCTCCTGTCTGCCACCTGCCAACGCAGCTGGGCACCACAGCCACACCTGCAACACCTTGAGGAACAAAAAACATCAGATTTTAGAATTCAGTAATAGAGAAGTAAGAGGTATCAAGACATCATTAATGATGATAACAAACATAAAATGAAATTTTAACAAGCAAAACTCTAATGCAGTGTAAAACTATGTTACTGTTATATTTGTGTAATAGAGAAACAATGCTTTAAGAAGGTAAATAGCTTTTTTATTCGTTTGTTTTTGCAGAGGATGTGTCATACTTAACAATGCTCATGGTGTACTTCTGACTCTGTGCTCAGGAATCACCCCCTGACAGGGGTTAGAGGACTATATGAGGTGGTTGGAATCACCTCGGTCAATTGCATGCTTACCTGCTGTACTATCACTTCATCTCTATAAGCTAAATAATTAATGCTTAATATGTACTACATGGGAAAACAAGATTATACTGTGACTAAAAATAGGACTTATAAATACTCCTTTTTACTAAGGATGTACTCAGTAATTCCAAATATTTGAAAATTTCAAAATTTTTTAAATTAAAAATAACATTTTGGGGCTGAAGAGATAGTACAGTATATGAGGCATTTGCCTTGCATGCAGCTGACTTAGGTTTGATCCCTGGCACACCACATGTCCCTGCCAAACCCCACCAGCAGTATTCCTTGTGTGCAGACCCAGGAATAATCCTTAAGTAGGGCTCCAAAACAAAACAAAATGAAAGAACTATTACTTTTAGGTTTAGCAGTTATCAATGTTAGAGATGAAGACAGGATACCTGACTTTCAAATAAAAGAATGAAAAAATGCACACAAGGTGTAAGCTGCTAAACACATGAAGCAAAAGGCAAAGGAAATGGTAAAGCCTAAAACAAATAAAACAAGGAAAAAAATCACAGAAGTACAGAGATATGTATTAGTTATGCCAAAGCAAATAAAGAATGTAAACTTCTTTGCTGGAAACAAGGGGCAGATAGTTTGGTCCATAAAATCCATATGAATATTGAAGTTCACCAATAAAGTATTACACTTTAAACAACATATTTTTTATATTAGCATTTTTCATTCCATTTTATTACTTCACATTTTGCTTGAATGATCTTGGGACATATATTTTATGTATTCGGTTGAGTTTCCTTAAGTGTAAAAGAGGAACAATAGTTCCCATGTGTAGTACACATTGAGTTGAGCAAAAAAATATGGATATATGAGTATTTTGTGAAGCTGCAGTTTATTACAAAATAATCACTGAACTGGTCCATTAAAATACAAAACCTTCATTTCAACAATAATATAAAATATAACCATGGATTATGAAAAGAGTATACCTAAAAACTCATTTACGATTTTTTAGAAAATAAAATAGATATTATCAGGCAATACCAAAGTAAATCAGAAGTAATATTGGCAGTATTTAGGCAGCATCAAATCAAAGACTCTAAATATGAAATTATATTTTCTTCCATAGAAGAAAATTTTCACTGACATTGTAAGAGCCCCAAAATACATGAAACACAAGCTATTAGAGATAAAAAGGAAAAATTGATAGAAATAGAATTGTTGTATGAGACTTTAATACACTTTTATTGATCTTTCCCAGGTCAGATAAACACAGAATATATAGACTATTTTAGTAATCTAATATAGCTGATTTATTAAATATTATTGAGCTTTGTTCTCTGAGCATAAAAAGCACACTCTACTTAAGGAGTCATCGTGTTCCCTGATTTTTGTGTGTGTGTTTTTTTTTCTCTTCGTGAGGGCTAAACCAGTAGAAAAAACCAAACTAGTTAGGTAAAGAAAAATGCACTACTTATGTTAAACTACTGGGACAAAAGTGTGAGTTTCAAAGTAACATCTTTCCAGGTCATTTTCAGAAAAGACACTGATACGGGCACCTGCATAATCAGGCACACCTCTGATTGGTCAGGTGTAGTGTTCTCTATCCAGATGTTGAACTGAATGTTTTACCTCCAACTGGCCAGCTCCCAAACATGCCAAGAAATATTGCACATGTTTGGAAAATGGCAGAAAACTTATCTCAGAACAAAGGTTCTAGCATATTGATGCGATAGAGGTTTAGAGCTGTTTAGTTTGAATATTACTGCAGTCACAGATTGAGTTATCAGACCAGTACTGACATCCTGTTGACACTGAAAAGTTGTTCTTAGAATCTAAGGAAAGCTACAGAGCAGATCATATGCCACATTGACATTTTTTGCTTTGTTTATTTGTTTTTGCTGACATCTCCAGGTTCAGGTTAATGAATAACTTTGAAGTAATTAATTGGTGTTTAACTGCTTGTTAATTCTTTCCAGGGTCTGAGACACTGTTTTATTTTATAAATTAAGCTTTACATTAAGATATGTTATTATATCTAAAAATGTTAATAATGTTAATAATACATGTTCTATTTACAGTGATTTGGAAATAGCGATACCAACAATAAAACACAAAACTTTTAAAGAACCCTAGATTTGAATAACTAAACAGGCCTAGCATAATAAATAAATCTTAGAAAAATAAAGTACTACATATCTGAATTTTAAATGGACAGAACTATATTTAACTGAAAATGTCTTTCACTATGAAATGAGAGTAATAAAATCAACATACAAAAGCAATGAATTAATATATATAGACTGCCACATTCTATTCTACAACAAAAATTTGTGATTTATCAATTTATGAACTCAGCATAATACAAGATAAGATATCCATAAGAAATCTATAGAAGATATATGATTTAATAAAAATATTAAGAATATTCCCCTTACTATCATAGTAAAATGAATATATTTGCTATTATTGTAACTCAACATTTACTAGCTGCTATACAATACAATCCCAGTCAGTGTAATAAACTAATGAGATCAAATGTGATATAAATGCTGGGTAGTAGAAATAAACCAATGTTATTTGGATCCAGGGTTGTGGCTTAGGGGAAGTGTAAATGCCTTAAATGTCTAGATTTTGGCATCAGTCCCTGATGATGAACTAAGAAATATAATCATCTGTTCCAAACATACAAAAAGCTAAAGTTATAAGGCATTATAATTGATTAATTGGAGGTTAGAAAGAGAGTACAGTGGGTAATGAACTTGATTTGCATAGAGACTTACCTAGGTTAGATTCTTGTCCTCATATGGTCTTCTAATTCCCACAGGAGTGACCCTGAGTACAGAGCCATGAGTAAGCTCTGAGTGCAACTGGAAATGGCCCAATACCTCCCTCACTCAGAACTGATGAGTTGTGATTTGGAAAACCATATATGTATTTATTATATATTTATTAGTAAGAATTACAAAACTATGAGATTCACAAGTAACTAAAATAAGCTCCATAGTAATGATATAAATTATTGACCTATACAAATTTTTTTAAAAATAATTTAAAAAACTGAGACATCACAGATTTCTTGGGGGAGGTATATGTTGTTTCTAAAATCTGTACTATTGTAACTGGAATCTTGGCAAATGTTTTTGTTTTGAGCCACACACTGTGCACATCTGTACACAGACCTTACTCCTGGTTCTGTGCTCACAGTTCACTCCTAGGAGTTTTCAGGGGACTGTAGTATTGCCAAGGATCAAACAGGATTTGATGCTGCAAGCAAATACCTTAACTATCTTTATGACGCCTCAATTAATTTTCTTAATGGACTTTAAGCACTCATCTATATTTTAAAAAAGAAAGAACAACACTTTAGAATAGTGTAAAAAGCAGTACTGTAGAAATAGTTTTTTTACATTGCAAAGAAAAAAAGATATGATTTATTTTAAAATAAGAACCATGATTGGATGGTTGCCTACTGCAAGCATTTAGGAGAATTATACAGGCATTGAGGCACTTTTCTTGCAATCACCCTAGTTAAGTCCCAGTACCACATGGTCCCCAAAGTATACCAAGAGTGGAACCCAAGCACAGAGTTGGGAGTAATCTCCAAGCACAGCCATATTTGGGCCAAACCATTCTCACAAAATTAAGACATTCATATAATGGGACGACATAGTAATCAAAGTTGCCATTGATTAAAATTTATACATAGACATATCAAAGCATGCATAAAATTGTACTTATTGTTAAGTTCCTCTTTCAGGGTCAGGAAAATAAACATTTTTGTTACTGTTTCATGAAAAATGAGCTAATTCCAGAGGCTCCATTCACTCTCAATGGAACAAACATCTCTGAATGCAGCAATTATGTGTATCTAGGTCGAGAAGTCAACATGAGGAACGACCTAAAACCTGAGCTGCACAGGAGGAAGGGAGCAGCATGGAATGCCTTCAAAGGCATCGAAGAAATAGCTAAAAAGGCAAAGAACCTCCGGCTCCAGGCACATCTCTTTGACTCCACCATTCTCCTAGCATTAACATATGCCTCAGAGACCTGGGCCCTAGGAAAGCAGGATGAGAATGCTATTCGGGTCTCCCAGAGAGGAATTGAAAGAGCTATGCTTAGGAATATCACGCCTCACTCAAGTGAGAGAAGGAATCCGGAGTTCTGACCTCCGTCGCTATTCCAGAATCAGGGATGCTGTCTCATTTGCCAAGGCATCGAAAATCAGATGGGCTGGACATGTAATATGATTTGGAGACAACCGCTGGATTAGAGCCATTGCCGACTGGATCCCACGTGATATTAAAAGATCATGTGGCTGCCCACCTACAAGATGGTCAGACTTCCTTGTAAAGACCCTGAAGGAACAGTTCGAGGTTCTTCATATTCCTGAATCAACCAGATGCCATGGGGCTACATTGGCACGTGATAGGGTCCAATGGAAATGTTACTGGCGCCCACTCGAGCAAATCGATGAATAACGGAATTCAAGTGATCAAGTGATTGTTAAGTTTGAGACATTAAATTAGTAGAGGGATGGGGAAGAATTTAGTGAATGAAAAACTAGTTTCCCCACATAGAATATGTAGACACATTAATACATATACATTTTCTGAAGAACTAAAATACTTAAAGCACATTCAATAAAAATATAAGATATCTTATAATCTCAAAATGGGGAGCATCTTTTAATACAGGATACACTGCAGAAACATGAAATCATATAGACAGATATGTATAAGTGAAAAAAATCTCTGCAATATAGTACCCTATGAGAGCCATTCAGGTTGTTTATAAGAATCGCTCTCCTTTAGGGCACATGGTGTGAGTGCACTGTCTCACCTCATAAAATTTATAAAAGGCCATCTAATTTTCTCTGGAAAATGAGATATGAACTGAACTAATGCATATTGACTCTTGGTAGGAGCATTAAAACTATACATTTTTCATCATGTTCCCTTTTCTCATATTATGATAGAAAGTAGATAGCCAAGATCACTTTTCTGTTCTTGAATTACGATAACAGCATCTATTAATCTGAAAATTAGCATGTGTTCT
This sequence comes from Cryptotis parvus, assembly GCA_021461705.1. Taxonomy (NCBI): domain Eukaryota; kingdom Metazoa; phylum Chordata; class Mammalia; order Eulipotyphla; family Soricidae; genus Cryptotis; species Cryptotis parvus. Next base: position 46,112 of record JAJIBD010001121.1, on the reverse strand, counting down.
AAATCATAAAATAATTATTTTTAGCTATCCAGGTGTTGAAGGTATTTAGATCATCACCAAATTTATTATCAACAATGAAAATACTTTAACAAAGTTAAACATATAGAATAGTGATTTCTGCATTCCATATATCCTAATATATTACCACAGAAAGCAACAATATAGTCAAAATGTGCAACACCAACAAAAATATTAGAAACAACTCTCTGACATCTGTACCATGAGCAAAGACAAGGTGCTGGAGGAGAGTTAGCTCTACTAGAAGGTATAGGCATGGGTTAAGTTTCTTGTGCTAAGGACTGGAGAAATAGTTCAATGGGAAGGGAACTTTCCTTACTTGCTGTCCCAGGTTTGATCCCCGCACATATGATCCCCTAAGCCCCAACAAGAGAAGTCCCTGAATACAAATTCAGGAAGAAGCCCAAGCAGAGCTGGGTCTGGCGCCAAAACACAAACACAAAATATTTTCCATTCTAAATTACGCCAAGCTCTTCCTAGTGTTACATAGAGTAGTTTGGACCTCCAGTATTAAACTCAGTCTTTCCTGAAGAACTAAGAGCTAATGGGAGATTTCAGAAAGGAGCAATTCAAAAATCAGGTACCACAAATTCTTAGTATAAATTCTCCCCCATCACTGACAGACACTTTGCACATGGATGTATAAAACAGGCTATAAGCAGTCAGTAAATTTGAAGATAAATTAATAGAATTTTTTTTCTATGAAGAATAGAGAAAAATGAGTAAAAGCAGTAACAACAACCATCAAATTACTAGAGTTTCAAGGTCCTGTGAAATAATCATAAAAATTAGAACACATAAGGGAAATGCCTCCCAGCCCTCCTATAGGTGTGTGTGATCCCTGTGTCTCTAGTGGATCTAACCAGCCTCAGGGAACAGGCCAAAACTTTCACCAATGGGACTGAGGCACATAGCCCCAGAACCGCCCCTGGATCACCATCTCCCTGCTCCTTCAGGAACACCTCCCATCAGTCCTACAGGTGTGTGTGATCCCTGCATCTCCTGCAGAACTAACCAGCCCCAAGGAACAGGCCAGAACTAGCCACCTACATCCCAAAACTCAAACCACATGGATGCACTAGCATCCATGTGAATTATTTACTATTTATCTTACATGAGGTACGAGTGAGCATTTGTCCCTACACCTCTTGCCACCCACCTAAACTCTGCAAACAACCAAGATACCTACTAACTATACTATCTAGCCACCCCCAAAACACACATTTGCAACCTACAATAGTCATAATGGTAAAGCAACACAGAATTCTATCAAGCTCAGTGAGTGAAGTCACTAGCCCAGATAAGCCAAGCAATAATGATGAGCTGTATAACCTCTCTGACTAGAAATTTCTTAAAGAACTGTTAAGAATGCATAAGGAACTCAAAGAAGCAATGGAATAAAAAATCAATAAAATACAAGAACAATGAGAGAGAAAAACTGAGGAAAATGCAGACCAAAATACAAACAGAAGTGACAGATATTAAAAATGTGGCAAATGAAATGAAAAACACACTGGAAGGCCTCTATAGCAGGGTAACAACTGCTGAAGAAAGAATTAGTGATCTCCAAGAGAGTTTCAAAAGATTCTCTACACAACAGCAGAAGATGTAATAAAGACTCACAATTAACGAACAGACAAGAGATAATCAAGAAGAAGCCAAAAGGAATAAGATACAGATCATTGGGGTCCCAGATGACAAGAAGAAAACCCTGATGAAGAAGAAACTGTCAAGCTATTATTGCTGAGAATTCCCGGAACTGAAGAATGCTTGCCTCCGATTCAGGAGGCACTCAGGGTACCTGCTAAAGGAAACCCCAATAAGAATACTACAATGCCCATACTAATAAGAATGACAAAAAAACTATAGACAGAGATAGAATACTTAAAGCAGCAAGATCAAAGAAAGAAATCACATACAAAGGAGCATCCCTAAGATTTACAGCAGACTTCTCTGATGGAAACACTCCGAGCCTGAAAACAATGGTGGGATATTGTGAAAGGCTCAATGAACTGCAGGCCTCACCAAGAATTCTTTATCCGGCCAGGCTCACATTCAGATATGAAGGAAAGATACACAACTTCATGGATAAGCAACAACTCAGGAACTTCATGGACTCAAAACCAACTTTAAAAAGGACTGAAGGGTCTACTGTAAAATAAGACAAAACCCAAAAAGCACAACATGTTTAAACAGAAAGATGGCACAAAATCCCATGACAATAATCTCTCTCAACATCAACAGTCTAAATGCACCAATTAAGAGATTCATAGTGGCAAAATGGATTAAAAACATGAATCCAACATTCTGCTGCTTTCAAGAAACACATCTGAATAATCAGAGCAAACACAGACTCAAAGTAAAAGGTTAGGAAGACAATTCTCTACACAAACAACTCCTCCAAAATGGCTGGGGTGGCCATACTAGTATCGGATAATATAGACTTCAGGCTGAAAAAGGTTAGAAGGGAAAATGAAGGCCATTTCTTATTAATTGAGGTATGTATATCAAGAAGATATTACACTGATAAACAAATATGCACCCAACGAGGGGCCAGCAAAATACTTTAAAAAACTGCTAATAGACCTCAAAGAGACAATAACAGTAGCACAATAATAGTTGGAGACTTTAACAGTGCTCTATCAATTATGGATAGTTTGACAAGACTGAAACTTATCAAGGAAATGCTGGCCCTGAAGGAAGAAATGGAAGAAAGAGAGCTAGTTGATATATACAGGGCTTTTCACCCCAAAAAAAAACTAAATATACATTTTCCAGTGTGCATGGAACATTTTCCAAGATAGACAACATGCTGAGCCACAAAGCATACCTCAATAATATGAAAAACATAGAAATTGTGTCAGCTATCTTTTCAGACCATGATGCACTGTAAATGGAAGCTAACCATACATAGAAATAGAGTCAAACCAAGCACCTGGAAACTTAATGGCTCACTGCTGAACAACAAATGGGTCATAGAAGAAATAAAAGAGGAAATCCAGAGATTCGTGGAAGCAAATGAAAATGAAGACACCAACTATCAGAACATGTGGGACACAGCATAAGCATTGTTAAGAGGAATAGATGGATTCACTAGTGAATTCTACCAAACCTATAAGGAGGACATACTCCCAGTCCTTTTCAAGTTCTTCCAGGAAATATAAGAAAGAGAATCTCCCCCAAACAACTTCTACAGGCACATATCACCCTGATACCCAAAGCAGGGAGAGACAACACAAAGAAAGAAAACTACAGACCAGTCTCCCTGAAGAACACAGATGCTAAGATCTTCAACAAAATACTAGCAAACAGAATCCAAAGACTTATTAAAGAGATTATACATCATGACTAATAGGATTCATCCCAGAGCAGGAATGCCAGGATACTTCAACATTCACAAGTCAATCAGCATGATACATCATATCAATAAGAGAAAATATAAAAAACCATATGATCATATCAATAGATGCAGAGAAAGCATTTAACAAGATCCAACACCCATTCATGATTAAAACCCTCCAGAAAATGGGAGTTGAAGGAACTTTTCTCAATATAGTCAAAGCAATCTATCAAAACCCCACAGCGAGTATCATTCACAATGGGGAAAATTGAAAGCCTTCCCCCAAGATCCGGGAGAAGACAAGGTTGCCCAATCTCACCTCTTTTATTCAATATAGTACTGGAAGTACTTGCCATCACAATCAGAGAATAAAAGGACAGTAAGGGCATTAAGATAGGCAAGGAAGAAGTCAAGCTATCATTATTCGCAGATGACATGATATTATACCTAGAGAACCCTAAACTCTCTACCAAAAATCTCCAGAAACAATAGATACATATAGTAGAGTGGCAATATACAAAATAAACACCCAAAATTCAGTGGCTTTCCTATATAAAAATAATTAAAGAGAAGAAAGGAATATTAAGAAAACAATTCCATTCACAATTGTACCACAGAAAATCAAATACTTAGGAATCAGCTTAGGCAAGTGTTAAAGGACCTGTACAAAGAAAACTACAAGATACTGCTACAAGAAATATATGAGGACACAAGGAAATGGAAACATATTCCCTGCTCATGGATCGGGAGAATCAACATTGCCAAAATGGTAATACTCCCTAGAGCTTTGTACAGATTCAATATAGTTCCTATAAGGATATCCATGACATTCTTCAAAGAAATTGACCAAGCACTCCTGAAATTTGTATGGAACAAATAAACCCCCACAGATAGCTAAAGCAATCCTTTGGAAAAAGAAGATGGGAGGCATCGCCTTTCCCAACATCAAACTCTCCTACAGCAGTAGTAATTAAAACAGCATGGTATTGGAATAAAAACAGATCTGTGGACTTATGGAATAGAATTGCGTATCCTGACACCCATGCTCAAACACATGGTCATTTAATCCTTGACAAAGGTGCAAAGAGTTCAAACGGAGCAAGGAAAACCTATTCAACAAGTGGTGCTGGGAAAACTGGGCAACTACATTTAAAAAAAATGGATTTGGACCTCTGTCTAACACCATGCACAAAAATCAGATCAAAATGGATTAAAGATCTCAATATCAGACCTGAATCCATAAAGTACATCAAAGAAAATATAAGAAAAACTCTCATGACATTGACACTAAAGGCATCTTAAAGGCGAAGCACCACTAACAAAGCAACTGGGAGAAAAGATAAACATATGGGACTTCATGAAGCTAAAAATCTTCTGCACCTCAAAATAAACAAAAACCAAGATACAAAGGTAGTCCACAGAATGGGAAAGGGTTGGATGACAAGTTTAGCTAGTTTGGGGACTTTGCTGTTTTGCCCACTCACAGCTTAATCTACTTAAGCCAAGGTTCATTCTAATGAGATCTCTCTTCTATGTAAACACTGTTAGAGGGTGTGGCAGTTACAGAAGTCACCTTGACTCTGAATAATTTCTGACTTATACATCTACTAAGACTTCTATGTTTACTAGATTAGGTACAGCTCCTCTTTATACCTACTGCACCCAGCGTGGAACAGTTAGAATTTACCAGGAGACTACCACCCTGGCTTCGTTGAGACTATAGGTAAGAGTATAGGCACTATCATACTAGTTTGCTCTCAAGCAGGTGAGTGTGACCCTTTCCGTATATGGAGAACAAGATACTCAGAAACACCCTGGTGCAGATAATAAATGAGAAGCACCTTGTGGGTATCATCTAGATTACATAAAGCTCATGAAATGAAGATGTATTACTTTATACCAGCTCTCTCTCTCCAGTATTTTACATAAGAGATAATCTCGGGATTAATCCTTGGCATAACCTTTGTTTATATGTGTAATAGAGTGTGACACTACCCTTCTACACTCTGTTTAGGGTTCTTTGTTGACACAACCCTCCCTGGATTACTTTGTTGTATATAAGGGGACTGACCTGAGGCCCCTTGCCCTTTTGCTCCTTCTTTTGTGTAGGACTCCTCTTGGGTGAGATCCTCTCTTTGGTGGGAGACATAGGCTCTTTTGTATGGTCTAAGTTCGAACCAGAGCTAGAGTTTTTTGATTATATTGGATTGCTGTGGAAGAGCTTTTGCACTATTAAAAGCCTTTTTGGAACTGCACCAAACTCATGAGTTTTCATCTGTTACCCCAGCATCCTCGGAGGCAGAAGAGAACTTCTGTCCTGACACTGTCGGGTACTCCAGAGGCAAACCCCGACAGAAAAGAATATTCACCCAATACCATCTGATAAGGGGTTAATATCCAGGATATATCAGGCACTGGTAGAACTTTACAAGAAGAAAACAGCCAACCCCATCAAAAAATGCGGAAAATAAATGAACAGAAACCTTAACCCTAACCCTAACCCTTCATCCATTTGCTTGAGCGGGACATCTACATATGTCCTGTTGCATGCTAGTGTAGCCCAAGGGCATCTGCTTGCTCCAGGAACATGAAGAGCCTCAAACCATTCCTCAGGTCATGGGAATGGGGTCTGTAATTGTTACTGTTTTTGAGATCAGCTTTTCTTGGGTGGAGCTCTGACAAGCTCTGGAGTCCCAGATGTTGAAAATGACTGCCCTGATGGTGAGGGGCTTCCTCTGGCTTCTTGCAAGGCTCTATTGAAATGGCAGGTCAGGGCTAGAATACTTATTTCCAACAAGATTACTTTGATTAGCTAGTGTATTTAACTATACTCAGGAAGTTAAAATGAAGCCAATAGGGCACGGACAGAATTTGCTAGTGAACAGATTTAGTCTATTCAAATTCTGGATTAGGGAACAGAACATTCTCATTCTGAGACAGAGCAAACATAGGGGAGTCTGAGGTATAAGAAGCAGAAAGGCAGGACACACATGATGGGAGGAATACTGTGGTGCCTGTACTTGCACAGGAATCTGCATGCCCACTATCTGCAGTATGTACTAATACATAATACTGAGCGGGTGTTTCAGACTGCAAACAGGTCCTTAAACATGTATTCATGTCCAATTTCCTGAAACCTTGGAATTGAATTTATTTAGATAGAAGGCTCTTACAGACCTGATTCAATTAAGTACCTTAAAATGAGGTAATAATCTCTACTGTTCAGGCAATCTTAACTGTTATCAGGACTATCAATAAATGAGGGACACAGAGAGCTTTGACATACACTGAAGAGAAGGCAATGTGATCTTGGAGGCCTGGATATATGTAGCCACAACCTGAGCCATAGCTGAAACGACTATAAGCTAGAAAGGCAATAATGGAATTGACTCTTCTGAAATTGTCTGGAATTTGTATGTCTAACCCTCGAAAAACGCTGATAGAATAAAAGTTGTTTGTTTTGTTCATTTTTTTTTGGGGAGGGGCCATATCCAATTGAGCTCAGAGCTTACTCACAGCTTTGTGGTCAAATCTCATTCCTGAGTGGCTCAAGGAACTATATGGGGTTTTGTGGGTAATCAAATCTAGGTCAGTCTTGGGCAAGGCAAGATTTTTGGCAAAAGATAAACCTTACCCAGCCTTATCTGTCTAATTTATTTTGTTATAAGCATCAGGTTTGTGGCTATTAGACAGTAGGAAATTAATATAGCCACCTTCATGTTTCCCTATATCTCAATACACTCATTGTAAAATATGGTATTTATACATAAAAATGGTTGCTCATTTATTAATGATATTAATGCATATGTGATCATATTACATATTGTTATCAATAGTGTCATATTATTATTGCTAGGATTTCTATGAAAAATAGAATAAGAGAGAAAAAAGCATAACATAAGAAATATACTTGAAAAATAGATACCCACTATTTATGCTAGTAATCAATTTGTAGTGACCAGATATTTCACTCACCAGTAGTTTTAAGAAGACAATTTTCAGTTATTGTAAATGAGAGAAATGATATGTCAACTCAACCAGTTTTGTGAAATGTCACTAAAACATTAAAGTGCCTCTAGTTGAAAAAAATATATCATTAGAATTCAAATTACTTATAAGAATTCTATTTTTGCTCACCTAACTTAATACAGTTTTTAAAATGAAAATAGTTGCTTTGGATGTAGTAACTTCATATTTGCTTTGCTTCCTTCTCAAAATTTTTTTTTAAATGTTTGTACTCTCTTTGGGACTCTGATGCTGAACAAAAGTATGTTATATGGGAAAAACATTTCTACATTATGTGGTAATATTTTTAGCTCAAATACCTAGTGATAAAATGTAGTTCAACACTACTGCTCTAAAGGCCTTTTAACTCCAACCAACATCTGAAGTGCATAATCTTTGCCTAGACTCTCAGTATCCTTTCAAACCATCCACACACGAGTCTGGCATTCTACTGAATGCATTTGAATAGTTCTTGGGGAATTTCCTGTACTTCATTTTCTGGAAAGTTTTGTACTCAGTTTTAAATTCATAAATTTAATTCTTTGCTGTGTGAGCGTTAGCTGTGTGCATGACTTAAAAAAAAGGGATCACGTTTTAAAATGGAAAATGTTAATCAAGGCAACATTTTAAAACTATGACTATATTTTCGCAGCAAAATGGACAAAATAATATTAAAAAATGAATAGAAAAATTGGTATGGTTCTAAAGCAATATAAATTGGAGAGAGAAACAATCATTGTTGAATGAAATACCTCAAAAGTGATTAGGAAACATAAAGTTAATATTCTTATAACATAGATATTTGTATCCATCTAATTGGAAAAATAAAAAACATAGTAGTACCAAGGATTGGGGAGGTTGTTAACAATTGAGATTCTTATTCATGGGGAAAGATGGTAAAACCACTGTAGAATATATTGTGGTGTCATCCATGAAAGTTATAGATATTCTTCTCAAAAATAGATGTGTACAAGTCATTTGCAACAATAAGCTTTTTGACTGTTTGTTTGTTTTGTTTGGGGACAATACCCAGCAATGCACAGAGGTTACTCCTGACTCTGCACTTAGGAATAACCCCTGGCAGTGCTTGGGGGACTATAGGGGATGCCAGGGATCAAACCCAAGTCACCTATGTGCAGGCAAACTATTGTTCAGCTGCCAACAATAGATTCTTAAAAATGATTTTGATTCCAAAAAAATAAATGAGATAAATGTATGTTAACAGATAAATCTCAAAATATTGCTGAATAAAATATTTTAAGAAGATATTGAAGAAGAATGTGATATAACACCATTACAGAAGCATACAATACAAAATCATTTTCAACTACTTGGTAAGTGTTAATTATAATGATACTACTGTTTTGAGCTGGAGATTGTAAATTTTTCTGTGATGGAGTTGAGCAACCTCCCTAGGAAAAATACGATTTTATAATTTTAGGCAGTAATTTTATTTCTGGAAATTTTTCAGAAAAGAAATTTGGACAAAACTATTATAATGGTATGTTCCCAACAATCTCCCTTCTTAAATCCGACATGCCATTTTGTCAGTAAAGAAGGGAATAGCACCAGTCCCAGACAAAGTCAAACCCGAACACCTGAAGAATCTGCCGTCAGTACACTAGCTCAGCTCTTCACACGCTACCTGTCTGAATACAAAGTGACTTCCCAATGGAAAACCAGCAGGACAGTTCTACTGTTCAAGAAGGGAGACATTCACAACATAGGCAACTATCGCCCCATCTGCCAGTTGTCCATCATCTACAAGCTGTTCACTTGAGTCATCTTGAACAGGATTGACAGACCATTAGAAGAAGAACAATCATGCGAGCAAGCTGGCTTCCGAAAAGGATTCAGCACAATCGACCATATCCACACGGTTACCAAGCTCATTGAGGTTTGTAGGGAATACAAGATGCCTCTGTCTCACGTTCATTGATTTAAAGAAAACCTTTGATTCTGTTGAGACCAAAGCGGTAATTGAAGCCCTAGCCAAACAGGGCGTTCAAACCCAATACTTCAAGATCCTTCATGAGCTGTATTACGGATTCTCCACCAGTATCTCACCATTCTACAAGGAAGTGATCATTGATGTCAAAAGAGGGGTTTGGCAGGGTGACACCATTTTACCAAAACTCTTCAGTGCCACACTCAAGAACATTATGCAACAATTAGAGTGGGAAGGAATGGGAGTGAAGATAGATGGTTGGCCACTACACCACCTCCGTTTCGCTGATGATAGTGTTCTAATAACACCAAATATTAGCCAAGCGGCACAAATGCTGGCTGACTTTGATCGAGAATGTGGAAAGACAGGTCTGCAGCTGAATCTCAACAAAACTTTGTTAATGAAAAATAAACTAGTTCCGGAGGCCCCATTCACTCTCAATGGAACAAACATCTCTGAATGCAGCAGCTATGTGTACCTAGGTCGAGAAGTCAACATGATGAACGACCTAAAACCTGATCTGCACAGGAGGAAGAGAGCTGCATGGAATGCCTTCAAGAGCATAGAAGAAATAGCTAAAAGGACAAAGAAACTCCGACTCTAGGCACATCTCTTCAACTCCACCATTCTCCCTGCATTAATATACACCTCAGAGACCTGGGCCCTATGAAAGTAGGATGAGAACACTATTTGAGTCTCCCAAAGAGGAATCGAAAGAGCCATGCTTGGAATAACACACCTCACTCAAGTGAGAGAAGGAATCCGGAGTTCTGACCTCCTTTGGCGGTCCAGAGTCAGGGACGCTGTCTCGTTTGCCAAGGCATCAAAAAATCAGATGGGCTGGACATGTAATGCGATTTGGAGATTACCGCTGACTAGAGTCGTTACCGACTGGATCCCACGGACATCAAAACATTACATGACTGCCCATCTAAAAGATGGTCAGATTTCTTTGTTAAGATCCTGAACAAACAGTTTGAGGCTCTTCATATTCCTGAAGCAAGGAGATGCCATTGGGCTGCACTGGCACGTGATAGAGTCAAATGAAAATGTTACTGGCACCCACTCGAGCAAATCAATAAATAACAGGATGTCAAGTGATCAAGTGATGTTACAGTATTTATGTATTAAATGTAACATAGTTATATTTTATAATAATTAGATACACTGCCAAATAATCTCAGTGAATCAAAGAATTGTTATATAAACTATACTAAGATAGTTTGAAATACTTTAAAAATTCTGTTTATTAGTGTAATAAAATGTCTTAATAAAATATAAAAATTTTTAGGTGTGATCTGTATTATAAATATAGTTTAAAAATACACAAATAGGAAGGGAGGGGGGGGGGGGGGGGGGGGGGGGGGGGGGGAAAGGGGCGGGGAGGGAAAAAAAGATAAGACACATAAATAAGACTGGGAAATATCAGGGGATATGATACATATTTATTTTCATTATGAAAGTACTGATATGTAAGGTTACATGCATTTTAGGAGTACAGGTTTACATCTCTTTAAATATAAGTTTCCAAAAAATGTTCCCCCATTCAGTTGCAACAATCCCTCCACTGTTGTCCAGTTGAACCCATCATCTATTTTAAACCCTTCCTTCTCCTCTGGTAAGTTTGCTTTATCCTTGATTTTTAAAAGTTTTATTATAATTATTCAAACGTGTTCATTGAACAGATACTTATTTCGTAATCTTAACCCACAGTTTAATTGGCCTCCTTCAACATAAATAGATCTTAATTAGAATTTTGCTTTTTTCCCCATAACAAAACAATCTTTTCTGTTTTAGGAATCAAAAACTTATGCCTGTGCTTAAAATTGAAGTGTTAATTTTATATGAAAGTGCTTAAAGTGACTAAAGGACCTATCTCAAAGTTGTGAGGACCAAAATGAGATACTGAGTAAATGGAACCTGATAGGGACTTCACCCCAGGAATGTCCAACCACATTGTCATTGACTCAGGTCTGTATTGTTATGTACAGAAAATAGCTTGAAAGTAATTTCTATTTTGGATCAAAAACATGCTTCAGGGGCCGGGGGCGTGCCCAGCAGGTAGGCGTTTGCCTTGCGGCGGCGGCTTTGCTGGCCTGGGTTCTATCCGGGCTCCCATTGGTCCGCACCGCCGTGAAATTCCTGGTGCAGAGCCAGGAGAAACCCTGGCCTTGCCGGTGTGACCCAAATAATGAAAAATATATTTAAAAAAAAAACATGCTTCATTTTACCTGAAAATAAAAAAATATAATCTACAGAGTTAAAATAAGGTAATATTTCTTGTATATATTTGATATATCTGAGATAGGGAAAAGTTTGAGCAGAAGGTAGGGAACAAAGTTAAAAATGCCCTTAAAAAGGAAAGCGCTATTCTATTACTGATAGTCATCATGCACAATAAAACCATTCTGGGGAAGAATCAGAAATACTTGGGAAATGGTCAATCTTTTGCAATTTAAGGTCATGATCAATTTGCCACACTCTTTCTCATCCTTCTCTTGAAACGGATTTCATGTGCACAGCTTGCACTTTAAGAGCATGGGGAAGTGTTAGACTCGAGATTTTGATGATATTTTGGAAAACTCCTTCTAGGAAAATATGTCAGTTGCATAAGCAATTAAATTATAGGACCAATATTTGCTAATGTTGTGTTTTGTTGAATGTGATATATTGCATAATATTCCTTATAATTCTGCACTGTTTCTTTTTTCTTTTCTGATGAATAGATTAGCACCCATGATAGCATACACTTGCTAGATGAAAACAGAGTCATATTCCATAAAGCCAAATATTTAGCACATGTGATTCTGTATGCCAAAAAATGTATAGTAGTAGCTATGATAAGCAGAATGGAAAGTTCATGAACAAAAATGCAGTGAATTTGAACATTTTTTGATTTTCTCTAAATATTTATAGCTTGAAAAGGGAAAATAATCATAAGAGTTTCACCGTTTTGTATGGTATGGGCCCATGTTGGAAGATTTGTGATAGTAGCATCACCTATTTCTTGCTTTGAAGGATATTGATTGGGAATGATCATGATCAAATATTTGGTCTCTATAATATGTCAAGGATAGTTTATAAAACGTTCTTCATAATACCTCAAATGTTTACTTCTGAAGCTAGCGTGGGGATTAGACATTTTAGCCTATTTTGAGCCATCCACTCTCATACCAGTGGACTATAAGCTCTAGTAGGAGACTGATTTATTTTTTACTTATCCACTTCTGAATCCTAGTATTTTAGCATTCAGCAAAAATATGTCTGAGTTGCTGTCTAAAATGTTCTTAGTGCTAGAACATAGTACCAGGATATCCCCCCACCCATATATTCATGAGAGGAATCCTTGAAATCCTTGATAGTTCATTTCATGGCTTCTGAAGATGTTTCCACTGGTCACTTTCTCCAACAAGAGCCTATAAATGCAGTGTGTCCAGAATTGAAAAAGCCTCTGTTAAATGTACTCAGAAAACTTGATCAGATCAAGTTTTGATTTTAGAGATACAGTATTTGATATTTGTATTCCCACTCTATAGGAAAAAAAAAAAAACAGGATGAGGTTTTTCAGTGTGGGAAAAAAAGTGCTTCATTCATTCTATATCTGATTATAGAAGGTGAGCAGCTTGCATCTTGATGAGCAGCTTGTATCTAGGCTGAGTTTCCTACTCTAGGGAGCCTTATTTTTCACTTATCAAGAATGTGTTCAAATTAGAAGAATGATAGCCTCTCTTGTACCATACCCTATAATTAATTGTAGCTAAACTGAAGCAATAAATGCAAAAAACGGATCATTAGGATATCAGAATAAAATGAATAGTGGATCTGAACAGTGGAAAACTTAAAGCAAAAAACAAAATAATAAAATAAAGGAGTAGTAAACCAAATGTCATTAAAAACTAAAACTTTGGGGGTAAAATAGTACATGGGTTAAGGTACTTGTTCTGCAGCTGCCCAGCTGTATCACCAGCACTGTATGATTTTCCAAGCACAGCAAGGAGAGCCCCTTGAACAGAGAGCCAGGAGTATCTCCTGAGCACCACAAGGTGTGGCCTCAAGCCTCAATTAAAATGTGTGTAGGATCAGAAACTATTGTGTCATAGAAACTTGAATTAAAATATGCAAATAAAGATATAAACAAGATCCAGAGAGATTGTACAGAGACACTTGCTTTGCATGTGACTTGCCCCATTTGATCCACAAACCCACGTGATTGCTTGAGCACTGCCAAGATCAATCCACCCCTACTCTCAGCACAGAACTGGGAGTAGCCCCTAAGCTCTTCCAGATCTAGCACTGACCTCCTCTCAAAATGCATTTAATAAATTAACTTCTGTCCCTCTGAGGATGGCATGGACTTACTGCACACACAAATACCCCATTTATTTTATTAAGTACAGATGTTAACTTGGGAAGTGAAGCAAGAAACAGCCAGGTATCCAAAAGACATGAAAGATAATAATGAAATCATTTGAGATCCTGTCATTAGAAATAACAGCAAAGCAGTCCAGTCACCCAAAGCTTACGTTTCCCAACCTAGGTACAGAGGAACCCTGGAAATGTTGACTCTTTCCCAGATTGAAAGGAGTTTCCTCTGGCACTATCAAAAAAGTTGGAACATACTCTCTGGGTATTGATTATAGCCTTGCCTAAAACAGTTGATGCAAGGAAATACCCTTTTCCATCGGGTCTGAGACTACTTTTGAGCAAGAAATTCTAAGAACAACAGACTGAACAGCCTGGAAAGAAGAAGCTTAAAGAAATGGATTAATCCAGGGGCCAGAGTGATAGCCCAGCAGGTAGGGCGTTTACCTTGCACGTGGCCGACCCATGCCAGCCTAGGTTCCATCCCCGGCATCCCACATGGTCCCCAAGCACTGCCAAGAGTAATTCCTGAGTGCAGAGCCAGGAGAAACCCCTGAGCATTGTCGGGTGTGACCCAAAAAGCAAAAAAAAAAAAAAAGGATTAATCCAGAAAGGATAATTATTTCTCTTTAGGCCTTTTATGCTTCTCATCTGTTCAGTGGCCTGCCCTTTGGCAAATAGACTTAGCCAGAGATGGTGGTTGATTTAAGTATCAGCAGGTCTCTTTATATTCATGTGTCTGTAATTTTTTCCTCTAGTTCAGAACAGCAACACAATGCAGGACACTAGGATATAGTTTCCACCATATCCCATTCCCACCAAGAGTCACCTGAAACTGTCAGTCTGGGAGAAATTTTTCACAGAAACATGATTGATGATGAGACCTGTAGAACTCCTGGACAACAGATAAATCAAACAGACGAAAATAACATCTCAGAGGCTGTGAAAATTAGAGTGCCATTGGAGTCACAGCCCATAAAATTAGCCAAGATGCATATGATTAATTTAACAGAATGACTGCTTTAAAAAAATAGACTTTAGTTAGAACCTAGAGTCCTCTAACATAATGGACAAAATGTTGAGGACACCATAAAATAATCAATCATCCATCATACCAAGGATCAGGAAAACTACAATTTGAATGAGAAACGCTGTCAGCTGACTTGTACATCAAAATTAATCATACTAAAATTATTTGACAGACTTTTAAACAGTTATAATGTAAATGATTTACCCATCAATATATATTTATAAATAAATGAAAAACAGATAAAGTAAGAAAATATGTTATAAAACATTGCTCTATATTTAAGTAATAGAAATAAAAAGATAGAAATATTTAATATGAAGAGAGAACAGTTCAATTCACCCAGTTTAACCTCTTATAATAATTTTAACTAGTTTATTAAACCTCTTAATAAAGGATTTAAAGATAGAATTGTGCCAAACATCTCTACAATAACATTTAACTAAAAACCAGTAACAAAAGCACAACAGTAAAAAAGCTCTAAGTGTGAAAATTAGCAACACCCCCGCCACATTTTCCACAAGTTGAGGAGGAAGCATTAAAGAAAATAAAAAATGCAATGAAAGTGAATGAAAATAAAAAAAAACTTCATGTCTACTTAGGTGGTAGCTAAAGGAGTGCCAAAAAATCTATCCTTGCGAATGTCCTAAAAGGGAAGAAAAGTCTCAAATTGATCTCATTTCTGTATTAAGCATGTAAAGGAAAGAAAATAAGCCAAAAAGCAGGCAGATACATGATAATAACAAAGTAATAATAACCGTACCAAAAACCTGCTGGACTTTTTGTAAGAAATGTGGCAAACATCAGCCCCACAAAGTCACCCAGTACAAGAAGGGCAAGGATTCTCTGCATGCCCAGGGAAAGTGGCGTTATGACAGGAAGCAGAGTGGTTACGGAGGTCAGACTAAGCCAATTTTCTGGGGAAAGGCTAAAACTGCAATAAAGATGTGTTGAGACTTGAATATGTTGGAGCCCAGCCGCAGATCTAAGAGAATGCTGGCCATTAAGAGATGCAAGCGTGTTGTACTGGGAGGAGATTTAAAAAAAAAAGGGACAAGTGACCCTGTTCTAAGCGTCACCTTTTATTATGAAGACAAAAACCCTGGGCTGTGTTAAACTGGAGGAAGAGTTAGTGTTTTATGAGAGAAAGTAGTATCATGAATTAACTAAATCAAACAAAAATAATGCTAATAAGTTGATAAAATTGATTTTCAGAAAGATAGTAGAGCACACAATCACTTGTCTTACATACAGCTGACCCAGATTTGTTTTCTGGCCTTATAGCTGATCCCCTGAGCATCACCAGGAGCGATCCCTGGGAACAGGGCCAAGACTGCCTAAGCTTTTTTTCAGTTATGACTCCAAAACAAACAAACTAAAAAATACTATGACAGTTTTCTAAAGATCAAACTCTGTTGAAATTTATATGGAGTAATAAAACCCTTGAATAGCTAAAGCAATCTTAAATAAAAAAGATAGGATATTTTTCTTTCCTCAACTCATGTGGTATGATAAAGCTGTAGTAATCAAACCAGTGTGGTAATGAAATAAGGACAGATTCTAGACCAATAGAATAGAATTGAAATTTCAGAGACAGGTCTTCAGATATATGGATAGTTATTCTTTGATAAAACGGCAAAAAAATAAATATGACAGATCAAGAAAAAGCCTCTTCAACAAACAATGTTGGAAAAATTGGTCAGTCACATGCAAAAAAATAACTCAGATGCCTTTCTAATGCCATGCACAAAATTCAAGTAAAAATAGACTAATAATCTTGACATTAGAACTAAATCTATAAATTATATTGATAAAAACATAGATCACTTCATAACACTGACTGTAATGATTCATTGCCATTAGCCAAGCCAAAGAAACAAAAGCAAGAAAAACATATGGGACTACATCTATGAAGCTTCTACATTGCAAAAATGATGACCAGAATAGAAAGACATCCCCACAGTCTCAGAGAGAATATTTTCCATCCATTCATCTGATAAAGGGTTAATAACTAAGATATATAAAGACCAGGTAGAACTTTACTAAAAAAAAATGACCAGAGTTTAGTGGATAGGGAGATGAACAGAACCTTCCTGGACGTAGAAATGCAGACAGCCAGAAGATCCATGAAAAAATGTTCTGCATAATTATCATTTGGAAATGCAAATAAAACCAACAATGAGATAGCATGTCATACCACTGAGATTAGCATATTATAAAGAACAAAAGCAACCAATTTTTGTTCTTTCGTGGATGTGGGGAGGGGCAGCAGGAGGTGTGGGAGAAGGCCTCTCATTTGTTCTAGTCAAGCAATGGTCCAGCCATTTTGAAAATCATATGGATACTTCTCCAAAAGCAAATAGTTGAGCCCCCCATATAACACAGCAAATCTATTTCTTGAAATTCCAGGTGTTTAAACTATTCAAAGAGTGATTTGCACTTATAATGTTCATTACAGACCTATTCACAAATGGCAGAATCTGGAAACAACCCAGGTACCCAAAAGAAGATGACTAGATAAAGAAACTGTGATACATATACACAATGGAATACCCGTAGGCTATAAGAAAAGATGAAATTATGCAATTTGCTGTATGTAGTTGAATTTTGAGAGCATCATGCTGAGTAAAGTTATTAGGAGAGGGATAGACAAAAATGATCTTTCTCATATGTGAGATATAAGGAAACATAGTAGGGAAATAGCAAACATTCAGAAGAGCAGTAACAGAACTGACCTTCAATAGGAAGTTTACCCCAGTACGGGGGCTACAATAGGAAGACTGGGACAATGGTGGAAGGAAGTGAACATCCTCTTGGAGGCGTAGTGCTCAACTGATTTATGAGAGAATAATATGTTAAACCATGGTGCCTAAAATGAAATTACATATGATAACACTGTAGATCTTTGGATAGATAGATAGATAGATAGATAGATAGATAGATAGATAGATAGATAGATAGATAGATAGATAGATAGATAGATAGATAGATAGATAGATAGATAGATAGATAGATAGATAGATGGTGGATCGATGGATGATCGAAGATAGATAGATAGAGGATTGATGATGGATCGATGGATGATCAATGGATGATCGATCGATAGATAGATAGATAGATTTATTTGTGAGGGCCGGGTGATAGCCCAGCGGTAGGGTGTTTGCTTTGCACTCGGCCAACCTGGGTTCGATCCCTGGCATTGCATATGGTCCCCTGAGAACAAAGAGACAGGAGTAACCTCTGAGTGTCACCAGGTGTGACCCAAAAAGCAAAAAAAAAAGGTAGATTTCTGAGCACTTAGCTATTCAACTATTAGGGATTTTTTAATTTTTTTTTCTACATATGACCCCTTTTTTTCTAAAACTTAAAAAAAACAAGATAGTGTTGCCAGATATATATCAGATTCATTACTGGTTGATTTTGAATTATATTTTATCACTGATTATCAACTTTTAATGGTTACAAGTATTTTTTGTTTTTGGACACATGGGATCACAATTGGTCATGCTTCGGGTTACTCCTGGCTATGGATTCAGGGATTAATTGTGGTGTTCAGGGGACCATATGAGATGCCAGTGATTGACCCCCTGGTTGGCAGAGTGCAAAGCAAACACCCTACCAATTTTGCCACCCACACACTAATTTATGTAATCCCAGATAGGTTTGTGGCCCAAAGTTTAAGAAGCTAGTTTATACACCATCTGTGGTCTAATGACTTTATATCAGTAATTCAGTTTAAGAGGTAAGCAGCAATATTAGCCCTATTTTCCAATAAGATCAAAACACAGTGAGCTAAGCAAATAGTCTAAGGCCTCAGGCCAACTATGTAGCAGAATCTGTAGTAGAACCCAATAAGTTTTGACTTCATTATGCACAGATGTAGCTATTAAGCTATTGTTTCTCTTTCCTATAAATTACTTATAGCTGTAAGCAGAAGAAAGAAGTTTATGGAGGATGGTGTTTTGAAATTCCTTGATTATGAACTGATAACACTAATTACACTGTAATAGGGAGACTTACTACATATTTGCTGAATGAATAAGAAATTTTTGGAACTAGAAGATGATTTTTTCAGTTACTGATTGCCAATGCCCTAGAGTTTTCAAAAAAGAAAATAGAAAAAGAACACATTTTTCTTTTTTGCTGGATTGTCTTTATCCCAACAGTGGAGAGTGTTTCCTAAGGGAAGGGGGCTATTAGTATTATGTGCAGGACAATTTTGTTGTTGTGTGATGAGAACACACTGCGGTACATTTAGCTACTTTTTGCCTTTCCCCAAATATCAGTATTACCTGCCTATGAACAGAACATAGAAGAATGTTTTATTCCACCTACCATTTCCTAGTTCACCTAAGTACTCCAGCCAAGAACAAGTGCACTTTCGTAATTGTATGTCTACCACATTCATTGTTGTTAGGGGGCCACTTTTGGACTACTATTGTTTATGGTTATTTTTGGGTGGTACTGGGAGATAATGCAATGTCAGAGATCAAGCTCAAATTTAGTGTCATGCATATATTGGACTGAGCTGCGCAGGAGGAAGAGAGCGGCATGGAATGCCTTCAAAGGCATCAAAGAAAGCTAAAAGGACAAAGAACCTCCGGCTCCGGGCACATCTCTTTGACTCCACTTTTCTCCCTGCATTAACATACGTCTCAGAGACCTGGGCCCTACGAAAGCAGGATGAGAATGCTATTCGGGTCTCCCAGAGAGGAATCGAAAGAGCTATGCTTGGAATATCACGCCTCACTCAAGTGAGAGAAGGAATCGGAGTTCTGACCTCCATCGCTATTCCAGAATCAGGGACGCTGTCTCGCTTGCCAAGGCTTGAAAATCAGATGGGCTGGACATGTAATGTGATTTGGAGACAACCGCTGGACTAGAGCCATTACCGACTGGATCCCACAGGATGTCAAAAGATCATGTGGCCGCCCACCTACAAGTTGGTCAGACTTCCTTGTAAAGACCCTGAAGGAATGGTTTGAGGCTTTTCATATTCCTGAATCAACCAGATGCCATGGGGCTACATTGGCACGTGATAGGGTCCAATGGAAATGTTACTGGCGCCCGCTCGAGCAAATCGATGAATAACGGGATTCAAGTGATCAAGTGATATATTGGACATTGCTCTACCACTTGCAAGACCTGGTGCACTTTGGCTATCTCTTTGATTATCACTAATCAAGGAACTTAGGCACCCAAAACACTGGATGATTTATATTATTTAAAAGGAACAGTCCCTTTCCCCCTTGGCATAATTACCCACCTGGGATAGAAAGAAACATCAGATTTCCTTGCCTTCACTTTGGCTCTGAGTTTAAATTGGTCCGTGCTCATTTATTGTTGTTCAGTTTGTTCTTTTGGATGGGCGTAAAGTTTTCCCCCTTCAGAAAAATGCTGCTGAACACTTACCATCCAGCACAGCCCAAGCCAGTCTCTTTCAATCTCAGTAGAAAGAAAAATATCTGAAAGGGAAAAGTATTAATGGATTATTTTTGTAAATGTGAAAAATCTCTTGGAAGGGCAATTTTCTCTTGTTGACTGGCAGAAAAATAGCAGTGTTAATTATGTTGCCTTGTTAAATCTGAAAGAACATAGTGAATATTGGAAACCTTTTTAATTGCCTTTGTGGGAAGGCATCTGAGGGATCAGAAGCCATCTCTCGAGAGAAGCTCTGAGGCAGCTGTGCCCCTCCTGAGGCGCTGGGGTCCGAAATGCTCGGAGAAAACAGTTGTGAGTGTGAGTCAATGGACTTTGGGTGGAAATTTTTGGGAAGGGAAGTAGGAAAATGTAGAGGTTTCATTTGGGCATTAGGTACTAGCCAATGTTTTTTCTTTTCCTTCTTCCCTGTAGATAGAAGGAGGAAAGGTGAACATGAACAGAGTTGGCAGTGGCAACAAGGATCATGGGGTGCAGATGTCTTCACCCTGTTTTTTTTAAAGTATTTTATTATACCACCGTGAGATATACAAATAAAAAGATATACAATTAAAAAGTTCATATTTGGGTTTTGGTCATACAGTGTTCCAGCACCCCTCCCTCCACCAGTGCCCATCTCCCACCACCAATGTCCCCGGTTCCCTCCCCTTCCCCAGCCCTCCTCCATGGCAGGTTCTTTATTTCTTTCCCTTTCTCTCTCTTTCTCTTTTCCTTCTCTTCCAGACTATGGATTACAGAACATACATTAAAAGGTTGTCATGTGTATCTTTTGCCTCTATTTAATGCTCAGTTCAGCTTCTAGCTATGAGAACAGGGTGAACCAATCTTCCATCCAGTAAAAAGTATTTTCAAATGAGCCTAGGCATAGTGTGAAACTTGCATAGGGAAACAAATGCAAAATACAAAGCAAAATAGTGTTGTACATAAAAACTGAAAATACATTGTTCCTCTCCCGTTAGTTTAGTTCCATGGTAAAACTTTTGGGGGGTAAACAGAGAGCCCCAGGAGAATGCCATTTTAGGTAAAAATAGGAGTTCAGAGGTCCAGTGTTAGTACCCTGCTTGAATTTCAGATGAGATAAAACAAGCAGCTTTGCTAAGTTGTAGTGCAAAAGCTGACATGGCTTCTTGAGAAAAGCAATTTATTTTAGATTATAGCACAGCAGCTATCGTTTAAACTGTGAGGGATTGTAATTGAACTCAGAACCAGCCTTCTCTTTGAACACAGGGTGCAGTATTAAGTATACCCAGGCTGTTCTAAATAACATGGATGTGGGCCTTCAAGACAGATGGATAGAGTTGCCCCAACATGAATCACGAGGGTCTTGCCAACCCTTTTTAACGGCTTGACAATTCAAAAGTGTACCTAGCTGGGAAATGAACCTAGAAGGATATCTGAATGTGTGCTTGCTGTCCAGTTTTTTGACTATTAATATGAAACAAGTAGGAGGCAGCAATCATAAGGAAATGAGAGAACTTGCAATTATCACTAGGGAACTTTTTTGTTCAGTTTCCAACTTCATCTCAGTTTATGAAGAGGCTTGCAAGGGGATTGTGTGTGGGAAGAATCCAGGACAAAGAAGAGTCCCTCTTGATACTGATAATGTTTGATTTGATAATAAAGAGGGTGTGCTTACCATCCAAACCCCAGAATGTCATCCTGTCATTAAGTCCTAATGAAAACTTAATTGTTCTGCTGGGGGAAAATTATGTGTCTCATTTTCGTAAAATGTGTTTACTCCCCCTTTATGATAAATAAATCCAGTTATGTAAGATTCACTATTCCTCCAGAGTTGTGCAGAGACACACATGGCAGCATCTTTTTGGGGATCAATAATTTATTCATTTACTTTTCCACAGAGTGTGTCAAAATGTGACTTGTTCTTTTCCTAACTTTTGTTTTCATGAAAACAATAATCACACACATGATTTGCAAGTAAAATTGTTTAGAAAAATCATTATGGAAACGGAAAGTTTTGGTTTTATTTAGATTTTTTCAAGGGAGGCAGTCACGTGTTATTTACTTGTTTGGTTTATTAAGAGGGCCACACCTCTTAATAATCAGGAATCTCAGGGCACATTCCTGGCTCTGTGCCTAGGGATCACTCCTGGAGGAGTTCAGAGACCATATGTGGTGCCAAGGATCACACCTGGGCCAGCCATGTATAAGGAAGTTGCCTTACCTTCTGTACCTTCTTTTTCTCCAGCCCTGTGAGATTACATCTTAGTTTTCAGGTAATTCCAAGAGTTAAGTACCCGAAATTGTTGGGATAAATCAGGTTCCTACATGTACTGTTCATGCTCCAATCTTCTGAGTCATCTCCCTGGCCCTGAGAATGACAGTTTTCAACTAACTTTACCTTAATTCAGTTCTATTTGCTAAATTTACCCATGGTTTTATATGCATGGCTTTAACTTCATATTGTGTGTATACATATATGTGTATATACATAATTTGTATATATACACACACAAAAGTACATATATGTGTGCATATGTATGTGTGTGTATTTTATGTATATACACACATTTATATACATACTTTTGTGTTTCTCCAGCTCTCATGAGGGCTATACTATGGCTCTGCACTCAGGGATCACCCCTGTCAGGGTTTAGTGAATCATATGGGTTTCTGTGAATTGAACCCGGTAGGCTGGTGAAAGGCAAGTGCCATACCCAGTTTGCATCTCACCGGCCCATGTCTGGGAGAAGGAGGCAATAACAGTGAGGAGAGATTAAACACTGATTAATGGCAGTGTTGCTAATGGTGATAGTGGTATGGGAAGAGTCGAGAGTGACAAGTCCACACTTCTACGCTGTTCCTCCAACATCAGGGTCGCTTCTGACCCCTAATCATGACAAATGGGGAAGTATACTCTCTCTGGATTGTAAACCAATTTGCTGCATTATTACTTAAAGGAGGGTGGTAAAAACAGGTGATGGGTGATTAGCTGCCACTAAGCTAAAGTTCCACCATCAAGTCTTTTCCCAGAGTGTATTTCCCATCATAGCACATTCTTTCACCTTCGTCTGGAAGGCCACTGCGTTTATGGAGCATTATTTTCAGTCTTGGTCATCTCGCAAAAGGCTTACATCGGCCAACAGTAGTAACAATGGATGTGTACCACTTTGGTTTTATTTTACTTTTTAGTTCTTGCCTATATAGCTTCATCACGTAGACCTCCTAATCCTCTACCACCTTTGCATACAGAGAGGCAAATGTGTCCCTCTTGTAAAGTAGGATATGAGCAAATCTTTTTCATTCTCTTTCATGTCAGTTGATTTTTTATTGTACTTTAGTGGGGAATTTTACTTACTGGCTGGCATCTATGTCTCCATTGGTCTGTAATATCCTAAATTTTATCTAGACTCCCTTATTGGTCCACCAGTCATGTTGATGTTTTTTACATTCCTATCATATATAAAATATTATTTATAGCTTTTATTATTATATCCCTCCTTCACACATGGCAGAGCCTGGCAAACTACCCGTGTCGTATCTGATATGCCAAATACCAGTAACAATTTTAGACCTCATTCCCATGACCTGATAGAATGGTTTGAGGCTCTTTATGTTCCTGGAGCAAGCAGGTACCCTTGGGCTCTACTAGCATAAGACAGGACATATGGAGATGCTACTGGTGCCCGCTCAAGCCAATTGATGATGAACGGGAAGACAGTAATACAGTGACCCCTCCTTTCATTTTTAATCTTCTTTTTTCTCTACTATTATTTTTGCATTGTCAATTTTAATTTTCTTTGTTGTCAGAGGGTCTTTGTAAATTTTTTTCTAAGTTAAAAATAATGGAATAGATTTCTGTAATTAGGGCTTTGCTAAATTATTTACTGCAGACACAGAGTTCTCTGTGGCTACATTGTGATAAATCTTTTTTGTTAGTAAAAGAAGTTTGTGCCTAGAGTCAGTCAGGCTCACAAGAATTCTCTCCTTTGTCAGTTTTTTTAAAACTTGCTTTCATTTAGTATAATTGAGTATCTATTTCAAATCATAAACTTATTTGAGTTTGTCTACTCTTGCCTTTTCTTTGTGTTTGGTTAATGGTGTCTTTAAGGCTTTCAGAGTTCATAATTGCACTCTTTGTTCTATTGGTTCTTCTTCATTATTATCATTTTCTATTTTGCTCTCATTTAGACATGTTTCTCCCTAGATCTGCTGCTTAGAATTAGTCTCAGGTTCATCCCTTGCTTTTCAGGATACAATTTATTATTTAATTCATTCCATGTGGTATTTTTTTCTTTGGTTTTGGTTTTCTCTTTTTTAACTTGCATTTTCAGTGTACCATGGTAAGTCTTAAATACCCTAATATCTGCCCTTGTAAGTCTCAGAATTTTATTTGAACTCGTTTTTTTATTTACCATGCATATATATTGATCTCAAATTAATGTCCTTTTCACCTCCTCCCAACTCTTCCACCCTCTGTTGTACCTGCCTTTTGAGATGTAAGTCTTCTGGAGTGATTATTACCAGTAATTATGGTGGGTTCTCTCCATTGCTATAGCACTCTCTTAGCTTGTGGTTTCCTTTGCAATGATTCATAAGTCTGTTTACTTTTATTGAAACCACCCACCTCTAACGGCTTTCTTTTCTCTTTGTGGTTTGTACACCAAGAGTACCTTTGTACTCTTAATATCATTTAGAAAATACTTCGGTTGGGAAAGGAGGTAAGTAGATTGTTCAAAGTATCTTGGTTGTTGTTTCTTTTTTAAAGAGAGTTTTTGATTTTCTTATACCACCTTCTAGAGAAGTATTATGTAACTCTTTCATTTCATTTACAACTGTTTAATATGAGACGTGGTATCAATTGTCACAGAAAGTTGCACAAACATTTTATTAACTAAATAAAAGTCCATACCAAGTATTTGGAGAAAGAATGTTAGACTCTACTGCTTCTCTTAACCTATTATTGATAGAACTGAGTGTTTTTTTAGAATCTCATAAATTCAGAAAGTTTTTTACTTGTTAAAACTTGCATATCATTTTACTATTAGGGAAAAAATATTTTGAATGTCCAACATAAAGTTATTTCATTCTCAAATAATAAATGCACAGACTTTGAGTTGCTAGAGATGCCATTTTCATTGAATGTGTAGTGTGATTCAGTCACAGAGAAATTAAACATAAAATAAAAATATCTATGCAATGATAAAATTAACAAATATTCTAAAATATATTAATTAATTCACTGTGAGCTGGGTACTATTAACTATTTTTGTTAGAAGAAACAAAATTTGACACAACCTTTCAGTTATGAAGGTATTAAAATACTTGAACTAGTGATGTGATTTCCAATTTTAGAAATCGAAATTAAGAAGATAAGGTCAATGTTTATCAAATATTTATTCTAACGTGTAGAATGAATGCTTCTACATGCTTACATTAAAAATTTTAATATATTTAATGCCAGTAAAATGCCTTAGCACAATTGAAGTGAAAAAAAATATGGAAATGATATAAAACCTTAGGTCTTGGGGTCAGAGCGATAGCCCAGCAGGTAGGGCGTTTGCCTTGCACACCTGCCGGCCCAGGTTTGATCCCTGTCATCCCATATGGTCCCCTGAGCACCGCCAGGAGTAATTCCTGAGTGCAGAGCCAGGAGAAACCCCTGAGCATCGCCGGTGTGACCCAAAAAAGCAAAAATAATAATAATAATAATAAAATAAAATAAAAAAAAACTAAGATCTCAATCATTCAAATAGGGGGGAAAGAAGAAACTATATGACATTGTAGCTGTCTTGTGTTGGTTGAATTATTTGAGGTGGTTTGTTTTATGCCTGACATTTTTTGTATATGTATAGAAGTTTTATCATAAATATAAACTGGTTTGTTAGAAAAAAATGGTAAGCCCTTTAAAGATCTGCTTCAGAAAGTAAGCCTTTTAAAAAATGTCATTAAATTACCAATATGACTCTCTTTGTATTTTATATCTTTTCTTGTCATAGAACCCAAAGTGGATTGTATACAGGAGGATATGTAGTATTTTCCTTTATTAAAAATTGCTCTTATATGCATCTAGAAATTGGTAGATTTGCTATTCTTTATTCTTTGTTCTTCTCTCTCTTGCCTGATTTCAAAGTCTCATTCATGTTGGCATTAGCTATGTTGTGTAATAATTTAATAATAAACTGAGAGGAACCCCCACACCATGAGGGTCGCCATTTTCCAATTCTGGACTTCCCAGCTCATCAGAGGTCCACGCAGCAGAAGAGCTGATCAAAAGTCCAGCTCATCAGAGTCCCACCCTATAGCAGTTGTTTTCAAACCTAGCCCAGGTATGCCTGATCCAGAGACTCACATACACAGGGCAGAGCTGCTATCGGCTCTCCCTGTGCCCAGTTGATCACGAGGCTCCCAGGAGGGAAGGCGGGTTCTAGCCCTGGCCGGCAATCCCAGCAGAGCCTCACAGAAGCCAGAGGAATCACCACACCATGAGGGCCACCATTTTCCACATTCAGACTCCCCAGTTCATCAGAGCTCCACCCAGCAGAAGAGCTGATCACATCCTTGTATGTGAGGTTCATCAATAAATGCATTTTGAAAGGTGACTACAAGAGTATCCCACTCGCACAGCAGAGCCTGGCAAGCTACCTGTGTCTTATTTGATATGCCAAATACCAGTAACAATTATAGACCTCATTCCCATGACATGATGGAATGGTTTGAGGCTCTTTATGTGCCTGGAATTAGCACATGCCCTTGGGCTGCACTAGCATGTGACAGGACATTTTGAGATGTTACTGGTGCCTGCTCAAGCAAATCGATGAACAATGGGAAGACAAGTGATACACGTGTAGTGATTCATGTTGGCATTAGCTGTTGTGTAATAATTTAATAATAAACTGCATGTTGTAATATGGTATTTTTTCTGTTTAATTTAGTGACTTGTCTAAGTTTTTCTTATGATTATAAAAGATCATCAAATAGGTGATTTCAAGGTCTTTTGCTGTATCTTAACCTGTCAGACTGATGCAACTAAGATACACATATATGAATATATATATCATATATATGCATATATATCTTAGCTCACATATTTATATTAGTTGATATATATTCACATATAAGAGAATATGCATATAGGTATGTATAATGTATATATGCATGTATATGCACATATAGATGCATATGATATGTATATATATGCATGCATATCACCCACCCATCTTCTTCTTCTTCTTTTTTTTTTTGATTGATATTCCAGGAGTCTTTTTGTTGAATGAACAACAGGAGTGATTTTTTTTTACTTCATTCCCTCACCAAAGAGTAGGTCTTCAGGTTTTGTTTGTCTGTTGTATGGTCATGTTTTCATTTCAGCTTAGCTGACACAGAGTTATTGTTTTAGGACCTTTTAAAAAAATTTCCACTTCCTTATCCTTTTTTTAAAGGATAAAAAATGAATCACCTTGAGATACACAGTTACAAACTTGCTCATGGTTGTGTTTCAGTCACGCAATGTTGCAACACCTGCCCATTTAGCAGTGTACTTTGTGTACTTTCCCAGCACCAGTGTCCTCAGTTCCTTCCCACCAACCACCCCTACTTGCTATGGCAGGCACTTCTCTCTTTTTCTCTCCTTCGGGCATTATGGCTTGCAATGCAAGAACTGAAAAGTTATGTATATGTTGCTTTACCTCCTTTCAGTTCTCAGATCTTACACAGAGTGATTATTCCCGACTGTCATTGACTTCCTGTTCCCATCTATATCCTACCTTCCCTGCCCCTGCCCCACTGTGACACGCTTCTTACAATGGGCCAGTCCTCTGAGCCCTTGTTTCTACTCTCATTACGTATTAGTCTCATAAACTATAATTTTTATATCTCACAAACGAGTGCAGTATTTCTGTCTGTCCATCTCCTTCGGACTCATTTCACTTAGCATGATATTCTCCATGTCCATACATTTATATGAAAATTTCATGCTTTCATTTTTCCTAGTTGCTATGTAATATTCCATTATGTATGTATCATAGTTTATTTATCCAGTTGTCTGTTCTCTGGCACTTGGGTTGTTTCTACATTCTGTCTGTTGTGAATAGTGCTGCAGTGAACATAAAAGTGCAGATGGCATTTCTATTGGGTATTTTGGGGCTCCTGGTTATATTCCCAGAAGTGCTGTTGCTGGGTCATATAGACATATGGAAGCTCAATTTCTACTTCTCTGAAGAATGCTCATATTGCTTCCCAAAAAGGCTGGACAAGTCAGCATTCTCACCAATAATGAATGCTAGTCCCTTTCTCCCCTCACCCACACTAGTTCTTCTTGTTCTTTTTGATGTGTGTTAGTCTCTGTGGAATGAAATGATATCTTATTGTTGTTTTGATTTGCATCTCTCTAGTGATTAGTGATGCACAGCATTTTTATGTGCCTTTTAGCTATTTTTTCTTTGAGGAAGTTTCTTTTTCATTTCTTCTCCTCATTATCTCATGGTATCAGTGACTTACGCATCTTTGATATTAACTTTTTATCAAATGTATGTTGGGTGAATAATTTTTCCCTTTCCATGGACTGTGTTTGTATCTTGGTCACTGTTTCTTTTGAAATTCAAAAGCTTCTTAGTTTAAGTTTTAAGGACTTTAAAGTTTGCTTATATTTCTTTGGGCTCCTAACCTCCCCCAATTCCAACCCCACTACCCCACAGACTTTTGATCTGGTGCACTAGATCAGGGTGATGAAATACCATGTGCAATTGTTCTTAAGCCCAGGGAATTGATTTTTCTAAGTTTAAGCTGGCATCATGAGTTGCTAACTCTGTTAGAAAAATACATGTTGGATTTATGATTCCCTTACACAGGTAATAGGGCTCTAATTTCAAGTTCTGAGTCTATTGATTTATACTACATTGCATTCTAACATAACAAAAGTGGAGTGGAGTCTAGGTGATATATGAATTTGAGCCTCCAATTATATAATAAATATTGTTTTTAGTCCACTAACATATGATACCTGGGCTGGCATCAACCTGTCCTGCTTCCCTCTGGGCTGCCGCTCTTACTTTCCTCTCATGGCTTGCTTTTTTTCCCCCTCAAGGCTTAGGAATACATGCTGTAAAAATAGCAAAACTATATATTAACACCATAAAGAAAAGTTTGTATCGCATCCTTTCCCACAAACTCAATATTTTATTTCAATTCCTAGCATATTTTTTATGATTTACTGTAATTTCTTTAGCTTTCCTGATATATGGTGGTCTCTTTAGGAGTTTGCTTTTGGAACATTGATATTTCTCTTCCATTCTGTAGTTCGGACCACAAGTAGGCATGATTTTTATATTCTTTTCTTACCGCCCCCTCCTTTGCCATCATTTCCTCATTGTATTTATTTTTAGCTGATTGCATCCTATGTATTTCTGTAAAATGCATCAAGTTATTTTTAAACTGAGGGTGGGATAGAAATAAAGAACATACTGCAAGAACAAGTTTCTGAGAGTTGTTCAGCAATTGAGAGCAATTAATTAGAATCTCTATATCAACTTTTCCCCTGTTGTACTTATTTATTTTGAGTAAGACTTTGTTAAGTGATATTCTAAGAATTTTTCATAGAAACCAAGGGACAGAAGAAGAGAGAAAGAAGAAAATGATGGAGCAGGAAGAGTTTTCCATAGAGGCACTAAAGTATATGGGTAAAGTCTTCATGGGCCTTTGGGAAAATCACTTTATCTTCTAAATCTCACTTTCTATATTTGCTATGCAACTTTTCTACTGAGAAAAGTTGCATAGCAAATATGTTACACTGCCAAGGCCCTTTTTTTATTTAAGGAGATTATATCGAATGGACATAATTTTTTTACAATTCTAGCTTCTGATGATCATTCCTAACTAAAACAAATTGTACTATCTGCTGCAAAGTTTTATTCAAGAATTGATGATTATTATGGAAGAAATATTTTCTGCCTCATTCTGTGGAAAGTAAGGACAGTGAAATCTTACACTTGTCTTCAGTCAAGGTTCAGTACTTAAGGGGTATTTCCAGTGGTAATCATACAGGGTTACGAAAAAAGACAGGAAGTAGTAGAGAAAAAATCTTGGAAATAAGTTTCATTAAACAGAGAGCTTTTTCTAAATCTAAGAACATTTCATAAGCATATGCAGTTCTGCGCTATAACAAAATAAACCAGAAATCATCACTGCTTAATGATAGCATTACAACTTTTGCTTTTTGTGCTGAGTTACTTAAAGACTACATATTTTTTGCTATTCTTTCACTTTTCTGACCAATTGTTTGAAGTAATGCATGGAAAAGCAGTCTGTTTTGAATTAAGTCAGTGATAAGAATGAAGTAATCAGTTATTCTACTTGTAAAAGTACCTTTATACATATAGCCTTATTTGTATTTAAAAGTAAAACAGTTTCCTCATTTAAAGTTAAGAGTTTCATATCTTTAAAAAAACTGAATATTTTTCCCAAACCCCTAATTTTAAGAAAATTCATACCCAAAGGTAATTAGAATTCTGTTTTGTAAACTTCTCTTAGTGAAAATTTTTAACTGATTAATCAAGTCATTGTACATTGATGATTATAGATAAAAATCATCCTACATAGAATAGAAACTTAATTACTATTTTTTCTCTTAGGCATTTTATAAAATTATCTGATATGGGTAATGGGCATAAGCATCTATACATAATACCCTATTCTCACTTTGCGATTAAAGAAAAGATACAACTTTTACATTCTTATGCCTACATTATTTCTCAACTTAGGTTATAAGCATTAGGGACTCATTTATTCTGGCAGTTATCTGTTCTCTTACTTGCAAATACTTTTAGTAGTTTACAGTACAACTTGAAGGTGGTTGCTAAAGAATATTTTTAATCATTCCATTAAAAAACAAGATCCAAATTTGGTGAATTCCTTTTTTGACCATATGGGCTCTTGCAAAGCTCTGAAAATCTAGGGCACTATCAAGAACGTCACCAATATCAAGTAATTTGGGAGTAATTTAATGTGTGAGGAAAATGTTGAAAGCTATTTTAAGCTATATATTTCAGATAGCTTTTATTTATCCCTCATCTGGGAACATATGAATTGTGGGGAAATTAAGGTAACCCAGTGAGTATTAGATGGCAAAAATCTCCATTCTGAGGCTAAAAGGTGACAGTTATAAAAATGCCTCCATTGAATATGTTCTGTATGCCCAGGCACAAGTCAGGATATTGGGAATTTGGAGTTAGGAGCCATCAGTATTTCAAATAACCAGGATGGGGAAACAAGACCCTCAGCTCACCCTTCCTTGCTGCCTCAGTTGGGTTTTGTTCCTCTGAGATGGTGTCCAGAAGTTGACCAGAATATTTCTGAACAGGAGACAGGCTAAGGCCAAGAGAGCAGTACATGCCAGCAATATTTCTAATAATGTCTTCCTGTTACACACTGACATCAGGTCTGACTCTTAGGACTAAGTCATATAGACGTACTGTATAAAACCATGTAAAATGCAAACTTGGATTTTACTCTGGGGTTTCTGCCCAAGAGTAAAGCATCCTATTATGTAAGAAATTTTTCTTATACCTATAATTTTCTTTGTGAATGCTTTCACAAATGTGTAATTGCTAGTCACTCAACATAATCTTTTGTTGTAAGGTGTCTTATGATAATGACTACCACTCGCAACAGCAATAGTCAGTGGTATCTGGAAATTATTGTTGGTTTAGAGACTGTTAGTCCTATTATTTAAAGTATCATTCAGGAGCCAGAGTAGTAGTATGATGGATAAGGTACCTGCCTTGCACGTGGCAGACCCTAATTCAATCTTGGAATCCCATCTAGTCCCCTGAGGAACACTAGGAGTGATTCCCGAGTGCAGAGCCTGGTGTAACCTCTGTGCATTACCAGGTGTGGTCAAAAACAAAACCAAAATCAAATCAAACAAACTGCCAAAAAGCATGCATTCATTTAAAAATAAGTATGATCTTCAGAGGTACTTGTCTTGCATACAGCAAACCCCAACATCATACCACCAGAAGTGATCCCAAGCCCAGATCCAGGAGTAAACCCTGAGTGGCACCGGTTGTGGCCCAAAAACAAAAATGAAAAGAACTTTCTGCAGTATATTCTATCCATGTGTAAGTGAGCATTGGAGTTGAACTAATCAAGGTTTAAATTATTGTTCTTTCATTTATTACAGTAGTTACCTCAGACAAATTTCTTGATGCTTAAACATAAATTTCTTAATTTGTAACAATATTTCATGATAATTTGCTGCAATGATCTCTAGAATTTGTTTGAAACAAACAAATTTGGACGGTTCAGATAGGATTTGAGGTTCTCCTACCTCTAATAAGTTTAGAGCAGCTTTTTTTTATCTTCTGCTGATACTGGGCTCTACTGTTGTGATTTTATCAATAGTAAAATCTTTATTTTTAAAAATAGTTTGAACTTTCTGTTCTTGAATTATTAGAATTAATTATTTCAAAGCGAGAAAGGGGGAAGGCAATTGTTTTAAAAAAACTTGGAAATAAATCCCACTTTCTGGCATTGTAGCCTTCAAAAATTATTAATCTCTCTGTATTTCTGCAGAATAACTCAACTCTCAGAGTATTGAAAGTATCATTAGATAAGAGAGATTGCAAGTTAGAAAAGCACCTATCACATAAGACTCATAAGATGTGAAGCATAGTTCTTTTTACAACTAAAACTCCTTGTGCTGGCCTGGAACAATAATTCAAAGGGCTCAGTGCTTGCCTCACATTTGGCAGGTGTAGGTTTAGTTCCCAGAACTTGATTTCCCCCTCTCTATACCCACCCCCAGCACTGCCAGGATAGACTTCCTGCCCTGCACAAAGCTAACAGCAGCCCTGTATATTACTGGGTTTGCCCCCAAAACAGTATGCAGTTCCACACACTATCATTACTACAGTGTAAGTGCACTATACGCTTCCCTTTCCAATTTCCTTCCACTCATCCAGTAAACTCCATTTTTAAGGTTTCCAAGTGCTGTCTATTCTAGTAAACTTGATGGGGTTCAGAGATTCGACAGGTAGATCAAAATAAATGGAAGTTCATTCATTGGTAGTATTCATAAATATCTAAGCATCTAGGATTTTATATTCAGTATTTTAAGACTATCTTGTGTGTTTTGGCTTGAGTTGTATATCGTCAATTAACTAGAATATAATCCATCATTGTAGATTGATACTTACATTATCCTTTGGGTTTCAACCCTTGTTGACAATCTTTGAAAAATTGTGTGGCTACCTTCCTATTTTTAGTAAATAGAACCCAGACTTTGTGGTCTATCTTTCCTGCCATGGATATCTGCAAGTAATTTTTTTGAGCAGCACATAAATCAGGATTATGAAATTAAATTGGTTATATAACAACCTGAAGTGAAATGTATATATTATATTTCATACCATTATTAAATATTATTTTCTTATAAGGGATATGGAAAATATTGGGGAAATATCAAATACTGAAGAGTTCCAAGTAAATTAATTCTGGGGAGAATACCCACAAAATTGCATTGTGGGAAGGAAAAAGAAACAAAATGTGAACCAAATTAGACTCTCGCTGGAATGGAAAAAATAAATATTTCTTATGATGGAACTGCTTTCGTTAAATAATGATTGGTTGCCTCCTCTGATCCAAAAAGTTGATGACACCTTGGAGGTACAATGGCTCTCAAACCACATGGCCCTAGCCACGACAATGAATACTTCATCTGGGTCTGTCTAACAGTCATACCAAAATGTGTAAAATTGCTTTCATAACAAAAAGTTGCCAGATGCTTGGGAAATGTCCATTGGGGAGTGACATTGAGTGAGATGAAAATAAAAACAATGGGGGGATGGAGCAAATTACACTAAGAACATGGGAAGACACAGAAACAAAACCTATGGTTCAAGGAGACCAAGTTGGCATCACTGACCAAGCCAAGCCCTAGCTGCCTGGAGAGTAAAGGGGGTGGGGCATGAGCGAGACCTCTATGAGAAGCAAGGGAAAGGCCAATCACAGGCTTAATCAGCTGAGCTAAGGATTATAAATTGATATTCTTTTTATCTGTCCTTGGAGTTGCATTTCTACTTGTGGTAACTTTACTCTGTATTCTTTTTAATAGAACAATGGGTGTTAAAGTGCCTAGAAAAAATGAATTTGCTAGCCCAAGAACTGCCCCAGGGTGACCGGTGACCGGCCATAGCATGCAGAAACTCAGACACAACTGGGAGAGCTGGCATTCAGCTCTCCCCTAGCTCAGCTGACCATAAGGCTCCCAGGAGGAAAGATGGGTTTTGGGAGTGGGCCCATCACCTCTGTGGGGCCTTGGAAGCAGCCGGATGAGACTCACCCATCACAACAGCCGACATTTCACTGTCTAGATGCCACAGCACATCAGAGCCCACCCAGTAGAGACACTGATCTCAAGACCAAATTAACAGAGTAGCCGAAGTTCAAGCCCAGGTAGGTGACTCTCAGAGGCAGTAGTCACCAGGCATTCGTCCAGGTGGAGCTGGGGCCACCCCCTTCCCCTCTCTGTCTCGTCCTGGAGGCCTGGTGGCCCTGCCCAATAACTGCCCCAGGATGACCGGCCATAGCATACAGAGACTCTAACACAATGGGGAGTTAGCTCAAGTTAGCTGAGCTGGCATCCGGCTCTCCCCTAGCTCAGCTAACTATGAGTCTCCGCAAGTGTCTGTGTGGTACATCAAACTAGTGGAACCAATCATGTCTTAGAATATACTACAATCCACAATGTGTAGGAAAGGGAAGCAAGAGGGATAGAGAGAAAAGAGATACAAATCCTGTCATGGAGGTGGGCTGGGGGAGGGGGGAGGGAGGTGTGGGCATTGGTGATGGGAGATGGGCATGGGTGGAGAGATGGGTGTTGGAACACTGTAGAACCAAAACTCAAACATGAGCACCTTGTAATTGTATATCTAAAGGTGGTGTAATAAAATAATCAAAAAAAGAAAAGAAATATTACTTGCTTTCGCTCCTATTTAGTATATCTAGTTTAAAAATGACAAACCGTTATTAATAGTTAACATTTCAATTGTAAACCACAAAATATCAATATATTTTAAGAGAATCTAAAGAAGTAATAAAGTAAAATGTATTAA
Source organism: Cryptotis parvus (assembly GCA_021461705.1). Classification (NCBI taxonomy): domain Eukaryota; kingdom Metazoa; phylum Chordata; class Mammalia; order Eulipotyphla; family Soricidae; genus Cryptotis; species Cryptotis parvus. The sequence continues at coordinate 10,905 of JAJIBD010001121.1, read as the reverse complement.
ATGTATCTGCCACTGTAAAAATAAATGTTTAATATAAATAAAGCCTTTAATATAGAAAAAACCTTTAAAAAGAAATAAAGCCTTTAATGTAGAAATAAGGGATTGGAGCAATAATGCAGTGGCTACCCACGCTTAGCAAAGGCTATGCATTTGCCTTGCATGCGACCAACCTGGGTTCAATCCCTGGCATCTCTTATGGTTCCCTGAGCTCTGTCAGGAATAATAATTCCTGAGTGTGAGTCAGGAGTAATCCTGAGCATTACCGGGTGTGACCTATAATGTAGATATATATATTTATATATATATATATATATATATATGTGTATATATATATATATATATATACACACTAGGTGTGATCCAGAAAGCAAACATATATATACATATATATGTATATGTACATATGTATATAGTGTATTATATATCATAAAATGTATATCATAAATGTATATATAATAAATGATTATAAGTCCAAGCCTGAGTAGGTTTGACTACTTAATCCAATGCAATGTACATATTATGAATCAGTCTTTGAGCATTCTTCCTCAGGACTAGGACTAGTGTGGAATAGTTAAAACTATTTGATTCCATTTAAATTAAGGATATGAAACCAAAGATATAATTAGAGAATTTTACTATTCAGTTATAAGTTCTTGTTACATATAAAAAACTTATTTATTGTAGGGTATTGTCGGGCGCTCCGCCAGGGTCTGACAGTGCCGGGAAGCGAGTTCCTTCTACCTCCGGCCGGCGAGGACGGATGAAAACTCAGGAACGATGCAGTTTTAAAAGGCTTTACTTATCACAGGTTCAGGCATACAAACAGCAAAAGGAAAAGCCCGTGCTTAGGATTCCAGGCTAGACCCCAGCCACTTAGCCAAGATGGCGACCACCACGTGTAAAGGAGAAAAAGGCTTCCAAGGAATGAGCGCTCACAAGGAGAGATCCCACAAAGAAGAAGGCCCGGAGAGCGGAACCGCTAGTTTATATCCTGTAACTCAGACCTTCATCCCACTGTTATGGGCAGGAGGGTCCAATGCCCTGTAATCCCTCCCTGACCTCAAGGGCCTTACTATTAATGTTTTGAGCCGAAATCTGCCTGGGAATGCCTTTGTAGTGTAGAGAAGGGGGTTCGAGATGGCATGTCTCTGTACCAAAGACTAATACTAACCAGTTAAATGTTTCTCCAAGCCTAAAGTTATAGTTTTATATTTTAGTTGCCTGAGTATACAGGGGAGCCATGCTTGTTTGCTTGGAAGCAAACAGCATTCCCGGTCTAATTACTAGGGGTCCAGTGGCCGGCTAATATCTGGTAAGATCAGTAGTCCACGAGATTGTGGTAGCATGGGAGAATATTTATACCAGCTAGTAAGCATAATGGTGGATAACGCCACATTAGACTACCCTTTCTACGGAGGATTTCGGAGGCCCCAGAGCAGACAGGGCCCTGAGAGTTGCAGGGTATTATGTTTTTTCTTAGGGCAGTGTGCTGGTTATTACCCATTTCCTATGCTTGTAGTCTATTTAGCACCCCTTGCCCTCTTTGGTCACAAAGGATGTAGCCATAGTCAACAGCATTGGTGGTATAGTGGTGAGCATAGCTGCCTTACAAAGAATGTAGCCAGTGTTGGCTGTACCACCTGGACTCTGCTGACTGTGGTTTACAGTGTAGTCAATAAAGAGCTCAAATTTAGACTTAGAATGCAAGAAGAGAGAAGTGATGGAATATTTTTTGATCTCTACTGTGGTCTTTCCCATTAAATTTCCTTCTAGGTCTTCTCAATGTTTCCATTTCTCTATGGCAATCCCATCAGGCTGTAGTAACATTTCAATGTCCCTTGCTTATTTAGACCCAAATGGCAACGACATCAGGCAGCAGCTATTCCAAGGGAGTCTCAGCAGCCTTAGCTCATAAACTACCAGCACTACTGAAAGTAGTTTCTTCATTTAACTCTATTCAAAAAAGTTGAAGTGATAATAACTTTTTCCTGTAGGGATTCCAATGCATAGTGCTAGAATCTGTTTTTGCTGCTTTTTTTTTTTCATTTTCTGATACCCGAAGAGGCTTCAGATTGAGATAACAGGGGACCAGAAGAATGATGGTAAAAATCCCAAGATGTTTGTGAGTTCCACGTTCATCATTTTGGGCTCAAAATAATGAGTCTCTGGAGGAAGAAGGGGCACCAATTGTCACCCTATAGCTGCTAGACTGTCATTCAGAACCTAATTGGAAATCTGAAATTTTTTTTCTATTCTTGCTTGTCATGTTTCTGGACCCTTGAGAAATTTCTTGCAATGTGTGTTTTCAAGCAGGACATTTTGATGCCACCATTTGGATGCTGTAGATGTTCTGATCTTCTGAGAGAAAAGAATAGCATTTTGATCGTAGCAACAGAAGTATCTTCACATCTTCTGTCAATCTCTAACCGGCAACTGAACCTCAAAATCCTTTTTTTTAACTTAAAGATATATATAAATATATGTCAAGGGATTTATATATATATATAATCATATATAATTAAGTATTAATATATTTATATATTTACATATATAATTCCTCTTGACATATATTTAATGTCATATATATTCAAAGAATCACTGTATCTTTCTGTTGTTCATTGATTTGCTCAAGCAGGCACCAGTAACATCTCCATACATCCTGTTGCAAGCAAGTGTAGCCCAAGGGCATCTGCTTGCTCCAGAGACAGGAAGAGCCTCAAACCATTCTTCAGGTCATGGAATTGAGGTCCATAAATTGTTACTAGTTTTTGGCACATCAAATAAAAACACGGGTAGCTTGCCAGGCTCTGCCGTGTAGGTGATATACTCTCAGTAGAAGGCTCTCATCTCGAGCATTTACTGATGAAACTTAAAGGGGCTATCTAAGAATACTATCTAAGTAATATCTAAGAATGTCACATGCCGAAGGAGCTGTGGGTCTGGCGTGGGTCTCTCTTCCAGGGCAACTGACATGGAGGTGGAGGAAAAGGCGGAGGAGCCCAAATCTACTCTCCAAGTCCGGCCAGCGTGGCCTCTCCCCCACATGTGTGAGCGAACCCCTGGAGCAATGTTGGACTCAGCCAGGGTCTGCCCGAGCCCCCTTACCGGGTCCAACTCCATGGGTTGCTTCCCACGTGGGGCCGAGTGGCCAGCCCCTGACCAAGTCCAACATTGCTCCAAGGGTTCGCTCACATGTGCGAGGGAGGGGCCACTGCTGGCGGACTTGGAGAGGAGATTTGGGGGGTCCTCCGCCTTTTCCTCCACCTCCATGCCAGTTACCCCGGAGAGAGACCCACGCCAGACCCACAGCTCTGTCGGCAACCCCAGAAAGAGATCCAGACCCATCCACTCCAGAACCACAGCTTCGCCACTCTGCCCCTGGTGGGAAGCAACCCATGGAGCTAAACCCTGTGAGGGGCTCGACCAGCCCCTGACCGAGTCTAACATTGCGCCAAGGGTTCACTCACACGTGTGGGGAGGGGCCACACTGGCCGGACTTGGAGAGGAGATTTTCCGCCCTTTCCTCCACCTCATATATTATGACATATATAATATTATATAATTATATATATAATACATTTCTAGCTTAAATGATGAAGAAATCCTATCCTTTAGTATGATGCTGTTTTTTTTCTTTAATATTCTTAAATGAGTCCCATTCATCATATGGTTTCACCTATAGTTTTTAATGCCTCTTTAATACATCAGAACTTTAAAATAACTATAGTACACAATGAAATAGGAATGATTATTTTATATCTAATAATCAGAATATATTTGTTTCCTTCTATTCCATCTAAAATATTTTCCAGTGCTTCGCATAATTTCACAGTGCTTTCGTTGCTGTGTCTGTTTTTTAAATTACTAACTGATACCCACTTTTACTTATATTTTTGTTGTTGCTGTCTGTTTTGGGACCACACCAGCTGTGCTTAGGGCTTAATCTTGGCTCTGTACTCAGGTACCACTGGTGGGGCTCAGGGGACAATGTGTGGTGCTATGAATTGAATTGGCCACATACAAGATAAATGCCCTGCCTATTGGGCCATCCCTCTATCCACCATTTTTATTTAAATTGATTCCATTTATTCAATAAAAATATAGCAGAAGTACTTAATGCATTTATATATATATATGTAGTTAGTAGTTACATGGATTGCTCATTTCTTAAAAGATATATATATATATATATATATATATATATATATATAGTTTTAAGAAGCTCTCATTTAAACCAAAATGCTTTACTATTTTACATTTACATGTTTTAGCTGTTCAATTGTTCTACATCTTTGCCAACCCCAGGGAAGTTCACTTTTAATTTTTTTAATCCTTCTAATGAGTATGGACTATAACTTCATTGTAATTTTAGTTTGTACTTCCTGATGACTAAAATTGAGTGTACTTTCTATGTACTTCTCTGCTATTTGTAAAATTATACTAGTCACTTATTCTTAAAACTTTGTTAACTTTAGTTTTTCTTGCTAAGTTATAGTAGTTCTTTATATATACTTAGTGAATGTTCTTTTTAAGATACATATTTTGTAAATACTTTATTTGTATGACTGGCTTATTTAAAAAAACACAAGTTTGAAATTTTGACTTATTTTGACTTTCTCTTCCTTTCTAACAAATCTTGTTCTATTCAAAGCCTGCAGAAAAATTGAAATTGTATATGGTAAAAATGTAAAGGCCATTCTTCTCTCCTTAGAGATGTGTCTAGTTGTTTTAGCATTACTTATGAAAACTCTCTATGCCCAACGGAATTATTTTTAGGGTTTGGGCTCCTTTTTTTTTAAAATTTTGTACATTTTAGAATCAGTTTGTTATTTTTTAGTTGGGATATTAGATGGTATTGCATTAAATCTTTAGATTGATTTTTGAGAGAAATGGACAATATTCATGAATATTTGATATCATTCAACTACTAAGCTCTTCTTTAAAGTTTTTTGGGTATTTGATAAGTTCTGGTTCAAAGATCTTCATGTATTTGTTTTGAGGATAAAATAGTAATGGAATTATATAGTTTTATTTCTAGAGCATATATTGATAGTATTCAAAATATCATTGATTTTTCCATGTTGTTCATGTATAATTTCACTTTTTAAGTCCATTTCTTTTGATTGACGTTTTGCAATTTTAAAAAATATTTTTACATGTACAGTCATTCCATATTCATGTATAAGTACAATTTAGCTGCATTAGATTTTTATGTGAGAGTTGTTCATTATGTTATATTTTGTTAATCCAGTCTGATAATCTATCTTCTATGTATTTAAGATAACAGAAACCAACAATACATCCATTTGCCAGCTCTGTTATTGTTGCCAGCTGTTATATTATGCTAATCTGTACCCACTCCAAAATATTTTTATTTAACAATCTATATTTATTTAGTTTTCACCCACATATTTACCTCTAATCTAGCATTATTTTTTTCTTCTTGGGTTACATTCAGAGAGTTTTGGGATTAGGCTTGGTTCTATACTCAGGAATTTCTCCTGGCAGTGCTGGAGGAACTATATGGGATGCTAGAGAGCAATCCTGGGTCAGGAATGTGCCATGTCCAGATAAGTACCTCTGGTTTGGTTTTGTTTTCTGTTCTATCAGTATCTCACCCTATCTCCAGATATTGTGGGTTTTGTTATCTTTTGCAGAAATATGGATATTCTGCAAATAGATACCAGCAAGTCATATATGCATCAATCAGGAAATGAGATTTTTCAGAGTTAATTGGGTTTATTTTCCAATTGTTTTTTTTTGTTTTGTTTTGTTTTGTTTTGTTTTGCTTTTTGGTCCCACCCAGCAACACCCAGCAACACTCCTGGCTCTTCCCCTCAGGAATTACTCCTGGCGGTGCCTCAGGGGGGCCATATGGGATGCCAGTGATCTAACCCGGGTCTGCCAAGTGCAAGGCAAATACCTAACATGCTATGCTATAGCTCTGGCCCTATTTTCCAATTGTTCTTATAACTCTCAAACTGAGCCTTTGCTTATCTGCCCTTTACCCTTAGAACTTAATGCATTCCACTTTTTCTCTCCAGCATTCTTAGACAAGTAAATTGCTCCTCTGTTTCTAGTCTCTTTGCAATTTTTTGTAGTTATCAGTTTCTTGACTTCTTACTCCAACCTTCTATGGTTTAGTAATGTGTAAATGTCTTGACGGAAAAGTAAGATAAGAAGATTGAACTTTTCTGTGCTTCTTCTTTCTAGCTGTTCTTTCCTTGGCCCATAATTTCAAGTTTTATCTCTTCAACTCAAAGAAACTATTCAAAACTATAAGTTACCACTTTCAACTTTGTCTACTCCCACACAATACAAATTAGCAGATACCCTTAGGACAAAAAGCTGTTGCAGATATTGGGTGGGCTCAGCTCAATGCGTTTATTTTTCTCTGCAGAATCTAAATCACTTGAATTCTAGCTGTCTCAATGGTTCTGCAATACTTAAAAAACTGACCTTATTTTTCATTTTGTGTAGTATTGTAATTATTTTCTGTGGGTGGGAGAGTGAGTCTGATATGAGTTACTCATTTTAGCCAGAAGCATAATTCTTCAAAGAATATTTTAAGAAGGACTCTCCACTACACCCATACTCACCCCCTTCCATTTTTAAAGATGCTGCTTTTCAGAGTAGTTGAAATAGGTCCTATTTCCTCTCTACTGTTGAATATTGCTGCAGTTGGGAGAGGTGATCCCCAATAGAAGAAATGGGGTTATGCTGCTAGCTTGTGATTTACAATTTAGGTCAAGTGACTCCTGGCTGTTTTTCTAGTGACTTGGTAGAGTGAGGGTTGAGGAAGGTGTCATCAACGAATGACTTCTTCCACCTCTCTGCTTGGCTTACCTGATCCACATGGGGAAATGCCTGGCATGGGTTGAGACTACTAAAATCTATCAGCACCTCTGCGGCACAAGTGCTTACATCCTACCAGCCCATGAGGCAACCTTCAAGGTGCACCTGAAGCCTACTTGGTGTGTAGGAGTGGAATGTTGGAGCGCCAGATGAATGGAGTTGGTCAGTGTAATCTCTCCCAATCAAAGTAGACAATTGGGATGCGTTGGAGATAACAGCAGATAAAAGGAAGCCTCTGACCAGTCTCTCTCTTTGCATATTCACCTACATCCAAGTGTATGCTGGAATAGTAGGGCTTGTGTGCCAAGCTACATAGCAGGATACAGGCAGGGCTCATAGGCTAGACAGGGAACAGATTCAGCAGGGTTAGAATCCCCAGAGACATTGACAATGTACTGAGCACGAGTGTCTCTCTAGACTCACTCTAGGAAAACTAGGGTGATAGCAGCTGCTGGGGTACCTTCTGAAAGAAACTCAGCAGCAGATACTGAGCACAGAGAATCTTACCCACCTACATATTACTATGGCCATAGATGAAGGAAAGCGAGACATTGACTGATCATTGGGGTACAGTCCAAAAGAGGCCAGAGACAAGATTTCCAACTAAGAATGTTTACATTGGATAGAGACCAGTGTTAGAACAAGACCAAGCCATCATATGTCAGAAGCAAGTAGATGGCAAGGGACAAGGCTTAAGAACTCGTACATTGAACAGGGCATCAAAAGATAGAACAAAGGACATTATATGTAGGTGAAATAAGAAATCTGGATATTGGGGAGAAATCTGAAATCATCTATTTGAACTGTACAATAAATTCTAACTTCTTAACCTTCTCTGTTTTGTGTGCAAATCTTGTATACATTTCTCAAGTTTTGTGTGCATATCTTTCACACAGTTCTAAAGAAACTTTCTTAGAGAATGGTGAGGAGAGAGAGAGGGTGACTGAAGCGAGTGAGAGAGAGAGAGATGTTCAAGCAAGCAAGAATATTGACTTCTCCTGAGGGTAAAAGTAGAGAATACGCATCTTAAAGAGAGAGACTGGTCAGAATCTTTCTTTTATCTGCTGTTACTCCCACCCATCTGCCTCTAAAAGAGTTGGTTTGTGATAGAGCCTCCTCCTCACTGCCTGGACTGGCATTCTCAACAGAAAATTAATCTGGGATTGTCGTTGGGAAGAAGTCTTAGACTCTTAATGGCTTTTTCATATTTACTGGGGCAGTATGGGGAGCCACTAATATACCCAGATGTGTTCAGGGCTTAGGGCTTACTCTTGACTCTGCTCAGGGATTTAGGGTTCACTGCTGATTGTGCTTAGGGAATGAACATATGTGATACTAAGAGACAGCAGGCAGTGTTCAGGGGCAGTATGTGGTATGGGTTCAACCAGGATCAACCTGAGATCAGCTTCTTACAAGGTTAGAGTCTCTTGCTATATTATTTCTCAGTCCCTCCTTTCATATTCTTATTTGGACCTTGAAATTCTGTTTTAGCTTATCCTTTTCTAAGGGGGGCCACCCTTCTCTGGGTGGTAGCTTGTTTCTACATCTGGGTTGGGATTCATTTTTCCTGGCTCCAAGAAATCAATATTTTCATCACAAAGGAATTTGACTTTGGGTACTTTATGGGTAGGCTCTTTGTCTTTTAGTTTTATTATTTTCAAAATATTTATTCCAAAGTAATTATTTCCAAAATAAATCATTACTAGTCTCTTTTCCCCAGCACATATCTTTTATATAGTTGTCTGTAACAAATGGTGTAAATTTTGGGTTTCCAATTTTCTCTTTGTAGTATTGATGCAGGTGGGCCTCACAGGTGGCTTATGTGAGGCCAGAGGGGAGAGAGATGGTTGCTTTCTCCCCAGCTGGCTCTGCCACCGTGACCTGCTGGGCAGGCTTAAGACTGATAATGTCTGCCATGAGCTCCTGCACGGCATGGGCCTGAGCCCCACCAGCCCCACGAGGTGGCCGTCGAGCCACACCTGATGTTCGGCTTGATCTGTAGGCACGGGAGTTGATCCCCACCACCTGAGATTTCTCGGGAGCCATGGACTCAGGCTGGAGCAAGGAATTGCTCTTTTCAGGAAAGGCAAGTCAGTCCTAGGCCTTACCCAGGGTTGCCTCAGGGTTCTTGCATTCCTCGCAGAAAAAGAATTTTCAGGAGTCAACGAGCAGTGAAGTAAAATAGGTTTTATTAAGGAGATTTTAGGGAAGGGAAGGAGGAGGGAATGTAAGAGAGTACACATCTCAAGAAGGGAGATGCGGGCAACACACGTGCTCGGGCACCACATGTGCTCGGCCACGTGGGCTCAGGCAGCATGTGTGTCCATGCAGCATGTGCGCACCGTCCTTTGGTCAGAATGACTTTTATAGATTTCTCCCCAAGATACTCCCATATGGGGAGTCAACCTAGGTTGCTAGGGCCATTGTCAAGGGAGTAGACTTTGGGAGTGGTCTTCTTTGAAAATCTCCTTTTCTTTACTTCTGTTCTTGCTGGATCTTCTGTCCTGGAATGTAGCCGGATTAAGGGCTTGGCAGAGAAAGGTTGATCCAGCTCCCTCAGGGTTTGTTGTTGGTTAATGGGTCTTATCAAGTCTTGGTTCCTGGTTCCAAAAGGTGACTTTAGACAGACTTAGGGCAAGGATTCATTGCCATGTGGGCCCCCTGTCAGCCTGCCTACAACAATATCATTGTTTAAAGTGTTCCTCTATGCTCCTTATTTTCAGTAAATATTTTTCTACTCTTAGAGGCTATTAGGCAATAACATACCAAGGGAACATCATGTGTCCTTTATCATAACTCTCAAGTGGAGTGGTTGCAAATTATCTTCACATTTAAATGATCTGAAAATCTTTAAAAAAGCAAATAAAATCCATAAAGAACTAATACCAGATTTTTGTCTCATGGGTTGTTCTGGTTAGGGAGTGGTGTGGGATAATTGACCTGCACACTTGCACATAAGAAAATTTGTGTAGGATGTTTGGCAGTTAGAGGTGAAAGACTTTTGTGTCACATAAGGTTCCGATATAATAGGAGAGAAAAATAAATTTATTTCGATGGAGAGACCCAGTATCTCTAGATAAATGATCTGAAGAAATAAGCAGAATTTTATCTTTGATATATTTGTGAATGGAAAATCTAGAAGAAAAAGAAGATTTTGACATATAATTAGTAAAAGCTTAGGTGTTGAGGCTACAAGTTTACACAATCCCCACCTCCACTCCTGTCCCTGAGTCTTCATGTCCCCCCATAAAGGGATTTTATAGAGAGCACAAACTCATTAGGTTGTTTTTTTAAAAATAGTTGAGGATACAAGTAAATGAAATGAGAATACAGCATAAAGAAAGTATTTATTTCAGGAAGAAAGTAGCGAAGATATTCCTGCAAGTGAGAAGTGTGAAAATCTATAGAGTAACACCAATGAAGTCTTGGTTTCACAACTATATTGTTTCAAACCTTCCTGACTGTTCTGTTTACTTCATCTCCCCCCCCCAATTTCCTGGAATCTCAGATCCTTTCCATGCTTTATCAGTTACCCATGGTAACCACAAAGAGTCATGGCACCACCACCAGGCATGTTGATATTTTAAATAATATAGTGGTCGTGCATCTAGCTAGAGTTCTCTCAGACATCTTCTAGGACAGACATACATATGCTTCCTCTCATTGTAATGAAGGGAGAGACTGAAGTGAGATATCAAACTGGGTGGAGTTTTCATCTCCTCATAAATTTGGCCTTTATAATTCTCTTCTGCACATTTGGTTTAAGTGTTAGGGACCTGCCTCACATCTCCCTGTCTTTTTCCCACACTTCTGTGACCTCAACCTTGCCATTTTCTCTCTACTTCCCTAATATAGATTAGCAATGAAGTAACAGTGTGGGAGATGAGGAAGTGGCTCAAAATCCTGGTATACATGCCTTGCATCAAAGAGGACTTTGTCTTATTCCAGGCAATGCATGGGCCTGTAATCACTATTGTATTCATCTCTTCTCCCCATTTTTTGATTGGGTAGTTGATATTTCTGTTTTTGAGATTTGTGAGTATTTGATAT
>JAJIBD010001120.1:0-47164 GCA_021461705.1 Cryptotis parvus | reverse complement strand
TCATACCTTTGTTTCTTATGTGTTAAACAGTTAGAGGCATTGTGCAAACATAGTGCATTGTAAATGCGTTAGGACTTTTCCTATTGAAATACATGGAAAACACAGAGTGTACCATTTCTCTTTTGGGCAGCAAAATGAGAGTGCACAGCCTGTGCTTACTAGAGCTCATTTTCACCTTGGGATCAAAGTGACAATGTATCATATTTGTACAATGCGGGTTCATACCTTTTGTTTCTTATGTGTTAAACATAGGCTTTATTGTGCAAACATAGTGCATTGTACATGCGTTAGGACTTTTCCTATTGAAATACATGGAAAACACAGAGTGTACCATTTCTCTTTTAGACAGCAAAATGAGAGTGCACAGCCTGTGCTTACTAGAGCTCATTTTCACCTTGGGATCAAAGTGACAATGTATCATATTCGCATACAATGCGGGTCATTACCTTTGTTTCTTATGTGTTAAACAGTTAGAGGCATTGTGCAAACATAGTGCATTGTACATGCGTTAGGACTTTTCCTATTGAAATACATGGAAAACACAGAGTGTACCATTTCTCTTTTAGACAGCAAAATGAGAGTGCACAGCCTATGCTTACTAGAGCTCATTTTCACCTTGGGATCAAAGTGACAATGTATTATATTCGGACAATGCGGGTCATCACGTTTGTTTCTTATGTGTTAAACAGAGGCTTTGTGCAAACATAGTGCATTGTACATGCGTTAGGACTTTTCCTATTTTGAAATACATGGAAAACACAGAGTGTACCGATTTCTCTTTTAGACAGCAAAATGAGAGTGCACAGCCTGTGCTTACTAGAGCCTCATTTTCACCTTGGGATCAAAGTGACAATGTATCATATTCGTTACAATGCGGGTCATACCTTTGTTTCTTATGTGTTAAACAGTTAGAGGCATTATGCAAACAGAGTGCATTGTACATGCCTTAGGACTTTTCCTATTGAAATAAATGGAAAACACAGAGTGTACCATTTCTCTTTTTTGACAGCAAAATGAGAGTGCCAGGCTGTGCTTACTAGAGCTCATTTTCACCTTGGGATCAAAGTGACAATGTCTCATATACAAAAAAATGCGGGTAATACCTTTTGTTTCTTATGTGTTAAAGAGTTAGAGGCATTGTGCAAACATATTGCATTGTACATGCGTTAGGACTTTTCCTATTGAAATACATGGAAAACACAGAGTGTACATTTCTCTTTTAGACAGCAAAATGAGAGTGCACAGCCTGTGCTTACTAGAGCTCATTTTCACCTTGGGATCAAAGTGACAATGTATCATATTCGTACAATGCGGGTCATACCTTTGTTTCTTATGTGTTAAACAGTTAGAGGCATTGCGCAAACCTAGTGCATTGTACATGCGTTAGGAATTTTCCTATTGAAATACATGGAAAACACAGAGTGTACCATTTCTCTTTTAGAGCAGCAACATGAGAGTGCACAGCCTGTGCTTACTAGAGCTCATTTTCACCTTGGGATCAAAGTGACAATGTCTCATATTCGTACAATGCGGGTCATACCTTTGTTTCTTATGTGTTAAACAGTTAGAGGCATTGTGCAAACATAGTGCATTGTAAATGCGTTAGGACTTTTCCTATTGAAATACATGGAAAACACAGAGTGCACCATTTCTCTTTTAGACAGCAAAATGAGAGTGCACAGCCTGTGCTTACTAGAGCTCATTTTCACCTTGGGATCAAAGTGACAATGTATCATATTTGTACAATGCGGGTCATACTTTGTTTCTTATGTGTTAAACAGTTAGAGGCTTTGTGCAAAACATAGTGCATTGTACATGCGTTAGGACTTTTCCTATTGAAATACATGGAAAACACAGAGTGTACCATTTCTCTTTTAGACAGCAAAATGAGAGTGCACTGCTTGTGCTTACTAGAGCTCATTTTCACCTTGGGATCAAAGTGACAATGTCTTATATTCGTACAATGCGGTTCATACATTTTTTTCTTATGTGTTAAACAGTTAGAGGCATTGCGCAAACGTAGTGCATTGTACATGCGTTAGGAATTTTCCTATTGAAATACATGGAAAACGCAAAGTGTACCATTTCTCTTTTTAGACAGCAAAATGAGATTGCACAGCCTGTGCTTACTAGAGCTCATTTTCACCTTGGGATTAAAGTGACAATGTATCATATTCGTACAATGCGGTTCATACCTTTGTTTCTTATGTGTTAAACAGTTAGAGGCATTGTGCAAACATAGTGCATTGTAAATGCGTTAAGACTTTTCCTATTGAAATACATGGAAAACACAGAGTGTACCATTTCTCTTTTAGGCAGCAAAATGAGACTGCACAGCCTGTGCTTACTAGAGCTCATTTTCACCTTGGGATCAAAGTGACAATGTCTCATATTCGTACAATGCGGGTCATACCTTTGTTTCTTATGTGTTAAAAAGAGGCATTGTGCAAACATAGTGCATTGTACATGCGTTAGGACTTTTCCTATTGAAATACATGGAAAACACAGAGTGTACGATTTCTCTTTTAGACAGCAAAATGAGAGTGCACAGCCTGTGCTTAATAGAGCTCATTTTCACCTTATATGCCAAGAAATGCTGACTTGTAGTAATGGTGAGTTAATGGTCGCATTTATGCCACACTTCTATCCTTTGCAAGGACATTGGTGAAGATTATAGAATTCATCCATTTTCTCTTTAAATATAGTAGCACCCTAAAAATGGGAGAAATGTACAAAACCTAAGATTTTCCTTTGGAGGCTGATGAAAATTGTCAGATTATATGGACTCTTTGGGAGTCATTACTTCTTATAATGCTCTGCTTCTACCCAGAGAGTGCAGGAAATCACATGTCAAGGCCACTCTATGTACTAATGGGAAGAAGGCATGCAAATAATGCTTTAACCACCAGCCAGCCTCATTAGGACCGTGTGTTCCAGCTCTGCTCTTTCCGTTAGTGCTGGAGCGTTCAGTTCAAAAGCCCCCAAAATTTTGACAGCAAGAGGGGATGATTTTTGTGCTTAAATTCTGTTCATATAATCACCCAACCCTGTTAAAGATTGGAATTCCCTCTCCCACCCCTCAAGTTTGGAGCCCACCCTGCTCCTAGTGTGTCCCTTGAAGGCAGACCAGATGTACCCTTGAAACTTTGGAAACCTGGTATACTTAGTAAACCAATCAGGAGGCCTAAGAGTGACTTCTAAGTATCACTTGTATCACTTGTCTTCATGAGCAAAACTCATGGATTTGCTCGAGCGGGCACCAGTAATGTCTCCCCTTGTTGGGAATGAGTTACATTAATTTTACTTTTTTTTGGAATATCAACTACACCACGGGTAGCTTGCCAGGCTCTGCTGTGGTTCTGGGTTCATCATTATCATCATCATCATCATCATCATCATCATCATCATCATCATCATTCTTCTTCTTCTTCTTCTTCTTCTTCTTCTTCTTCGTCTTCTTCTTCTTCTGCCTCTTCTTCTGCTTCTTCTGCTTCTTCTTCTTTCTTCTTTTTTTCTTCTTCTTTCTTCTTTCTTCTTCTGCTTCTTCTTCTTCTTCTGCTTCTTCTTCTTCTTCTGCTTCTTCTGCTTCTGCTTCTCTGCTTCTTCTGCTTCTTCTTCTGCTTCTTCTGCTTCTTCTCCTTTTTCTCCTCATTCTTCTCCTTCTCCTTCTCTTCTTCTCTTCTTTTTATTCCCTATTTTCCTTTCTTCCATCTCTTACACACTATGACTTATCATATATACATTTAGGGGTTATCATGTATATCCCTTTGCCTACGTTCAATGCTCATGGTTTTAAACAGGTCTGGAAGTGCCATCTCTATTTACACTTGAATTTAAGACTAAGTTTAGAGCAGATGAGAATCAGCCAGATGAGCCATCCCCTTCCCAACTTAGCATCATGATGGTGACTGACAAAGAAGAACAGGAGAGTTGAATTTTCCTGGGTAGACCAGTGGAATTGTTACTGGATTTAACACTTCAGGGTTTAGTACAGACTTGGGGGGAGCAAGGGCTTGTGCTCGACCTAGTCAAACACAGGTGAGAGCAGGGGTTAAGGAGGTTGGAGATCCAAGTATGATGTGACTGAGCTCTTGAAGTAAAGCTCCAATTGCAAGTGACAGAGTTCTGAGTTCCAAGTGCACATTTTTCATAGGCTTGTCCTGCTGGCATGTTAGGAACAGCATGTAGGAGTGAATAGCATCTAAATAGTCCCAAGTTTGGTGTGAACAGCTTTCTAACTGGTTGCCTCTGTAAGATGGCCTCATTTTTTTTCTGTTTTTTGTCTTTTAGTTAAGGCTTGGGATCTGAGTTACATGGCACAAGAGTTACTCACTTGTTCTTTTCCTTAAGCAGGATATAGACTTGCTGTCAGCCCCATTTTCCTCAACCATGAATGAGGACAGTAATAATCCCTCTTTATTTGATTGCTGTGAGGATAAAAGAAGACAGCAAATACTACTCCTACTACTCGTACTACTCCTACTCCTACTCCTCCTCCTACTACTACTACTACTACTCGTAGGAACAATACTCAGCATGTCTCTAAGACTTTGGAGGTGAGAAACTTCAATAATGTCTTGTGCACAAATACAATAGTTTCCAAGACACTGGGGACAACCATAAAACATCTAAAGTAAAAATTAATCCAAACTGCTTAGCCTTCCACCATTCTCTTGAGTATTAAACCTAAACCACCTTTGGCCACTTGCAAAGGTGTCTTTTCTTCTTTATTCTCAATGTAAATACTGGCTCCATGGGTCACCAGCAGTTTTGCCTCTTCCACTCTCTCCTCGTCACAGGCTAAGTGTATCATCTTTATCATTTACCGGCACTCTTTATCATTTAGCTGCAGCAATATTTCAACAATGTCTGTATAACTGGCTGAGCATGCCCAATGTAATACAGATCTGCTATCCTGGTCCGTTTTGGTAGCCAGGGATTTGTCGGCCAGAATCCACTCCTTCAACTCCTCCAGCTATCCAGTGTTGGGCGCCATTACTCCGCCCACTGCCACGTTAGCCTTTCCGCGCATGCGCAGGGTCCTGTGTCCCGCATTATGCGCAGAGTCCCTGGCGTGGTGTGATTGGGCTTTCTCCAATCATGGCATGTTTCGTCATATCATACGAGCTCGTACTACCTGTGCCAGCCAATGGGAAGCAGACACGTCAATTTGCGCCAGCCAATGGGAAACGGACATACCAAATAGCACTGTATAAAAGCAGCTTGCACAACGGGTCAGGGTCCTTTCGCCATCACAAATTAGAAACTAAAAGAGCTCCAGTAAAGCGTGTTCTAAGAAGAATCCTGTTGTGGTTGTTCTTCACCGCTGGAGGTCGAGGGTGTCCCACAATCCAGCATAGGCCAGGTTGCAGACCATGAGGTTGGAAACACACCCCTCCATTTTTCCTTCCCAGGCTCTCTGCAGGGCCACGAAGCCGTTTCTTCATCAAGACCCTGAAGGAATGGTTTGAGGCTCTTCATATTCCTGAATCAACCAGATGGCATTGGGCTACACTGGCACATGATAGGGTCAAATGGAAATGTTACTGGCGCCTGCTCGAGCAATTTGATGAACAATGGGATTCAAGTGATCAAGTGATCAAGTGACTACTACTACTACTACTACTACTACTACTACTACTACTACTACTACTACTACTAGAAGCATTATTAAAATTTAATCATGCATTAATTTTAGTCTATATCTCTGCTTATAATTCTCAAATATTGAAAGCAATTATTACGATTACATTATGATCAATGCCCATCCTTCCCTGAGCCTTCTCATGCTCTTCCCCAGCCCTCATCCTTAGAGGACAAAGTCCAGCCCTGGAAGATGACTCCCTCGAACTCCTACATACAAATGGGCCACAGGCCCCTGCTTGGTGCCAGCCTGAATCTCTTCGGAGCATGGAGGGGGGATATTCATCGTGTCAGTTTCAGCTTTTACCATTGTGCCTGAGGACACAGACATATTTTTTAGTTTATCCTCCCTAGGGTCTGACTGAAAAGGTCATGTCTAGTTTTGATGTTAACTTGTGAACAAACAGGGTGAAGAACTCATTTTTGGCAATAAGGCCCAAGCAATGTCAGAGTGTGGCTCCCTCACCTGCTCTTAGAATGTCCTCTTGCTAATGACCCATGAGAACGGTGCATCTTAAACCCTGAAGCAGTTAATAAGAGATTTGGGGCTGGAGAGATAGATAATATGGTGGGCAGGGTGTTGCCTTGCTAGCCTTGCAGAGTTCAATCCTTGGTACCTGATGTGGTTCGCCAAGTCCTGCCAGGAGTGTGTCCCTAAAAACAAAACTAAACAACAAAAAAGAGATTTTATTAAGGAGAGGAGAGTAAGGGACTATGTCCATGAGGGACTCTGCCTAGAGCAGAGAGTTTTGGTAAAAGGTGGTTGCTCAGGGCATCTGAACCAGTCTACTGAGAAGTCGGCATGGAGAGAGGGATTCCATATCTTCTACTCACCATAAGTAAGCAGGAATTGGCAACGTGTAAGCAAAGACAGACAGGAGACTCCACCTCAAAACCCAGTAATTCTGATTTTTTTTTTGGTGGAGGAGCATACTTAACAGCACTCAGGGCTTACCCCCTGGTTCTGTGCTCAGGGATCACTCTGAGCAGTGCTCAGGGGACAATATGGGTGTCGAGGATCAATCTGGGCAAGCTGTGTGTCAGGCAAACAGCTTACCTGTGGTAATATCTTTCTGCCCCAAGCCCCAGTAATTCAGGAGCAGAGTGGGCACTTCTGTTGATGGGGAGTGGGTTCAGAACAAAGTGGGCACCAAAACACTGGTGAGCAGCAACCTTGAGAATGTCTCTCTGGCCCTGTTTCTTCCGGGCTGATTTTGTATTCCAAGGTCCTCATCTACTTCCTCAATGATCCTGAGGGTACATTGTCATCTTTATGGAATCAGAAATAAAATAGGAGCAAAATAGCAGTTTTTAAAAAATTCTGTTTCAGTAACGATCATCTTGGATTCATTTTGTTGGACTGTGTGCAAGGGGAGGACGGAGGGTGGGGGGTAGCGTTGTTCCCAAGCAGTACTTGAGGCCTGCAACCACTTCCAGTGATGCTCATTAGGCTATGTGGCCTGATGGTCAAGTGCTCAGGGCTGTGCTAATGGACCACTCAGCCTCATTGGAGCAAGACCAGCAGGCACCTCTATATCCCACTGCAGTTCTTGGGCACAATGCAGTACTGGGAATCAACTCAAAGCCCGGTGCATGTGCCCCGTTCCCCATTGTGTTTGATTTTGATCTGTCAGATTCCTTTTGACACATGAGAAAATAGAGGCTGGGTGGTAACATGATTGGTCTAAATTGTACAGAGGGTGAGCAACAGATTTAACTCTGGTTCTTGGTCTAGTGCTTTTCCTAGTGGATGGGGGAAGCTGGGAGAATTGAGGGGAAGTCACACATAACTCCAGAGGCCACCTCATGGAAGACTGAAGCTATTTCTTTCTGGTAAAGCCCTTGCCCATGCTAGATGCTCAGACGCTTTTTTTTAAATGAAGAGCAGGCATTAGCACTTGCATTGAATCAGTGTTTTGCTACTGGTCATTACACAAAAGCAGCACAACTTTCTTTTTTGAGAGTAAGGAGCCATGCTCAGGGTTTACTCCAGGCTTTTTGTTTACAGCTCACTCCTGAAGGAGCCTCTGGGGGCCACATATGGTGCTGGGATAGAACCGAGGATGACTGCATATAAGACAAGCACCTACCTTACTTTTTGTACTAGCTCTGTGGCCTCTACAGCACGACTTTCAAGGTTTTGGAGGAATGGACCACTAAGGTTCAGGACATATACAAAGTTCCATAGTGTATTACCCATTCTGGACCATAGACGGTTCAACCCTCGGATAATAGGAGTTGAACCCTGGGAGTATAGATAACATCTATACTCCAATGCCCCCTCAATACCTCCACTCTGGTCTTGAGAGTCCTTGAGGATGCTTCCTCCAAAAAAGGGATCTGAGTCCAACAAGAAGCTACAGTCATGCTGGTTGAGTTATTCATGGTCAATTCGCCTCCCCTCAGCCAGCAGTCCCCTTCTGTGATATACCAGCTGCAGCTTAGCTGTGGTCCACAGAGCACCCATTCCAGATAGCACTGGGCTCTGAACCCATTTTCTGGAAGCTTTTAATTGGCCAGAAGACAATAGAGAGAGACTGATTGATATTTCTGAAGTGCTCTTTGCCCTTTTTGGATACCTGATCATTAGCACATGAGAACTTCCTCATGAAGCAGACCAGTATCCAGGAGCTTAGACAGAACTCAGGGCTTACTCTTGGCTCTGCATTCAGGGATCACTCCTGGTGGTGTTCAGGGAACATATGTGGTGCCTGGATCAAACCAGTGTTTGCTGCATGCAGTGCAACTGCATTACCCCCATAATATCTCTCTGGCTTCCAAGTCAGTGCTTTAACAGCAAAATCAACATCAATAATGCTTAAGCCAGTAGTAGAGAACTGGCAATTGGAGAGTCAGACAGAAGTAGAAAATGTAGGAAGCAGCTACGGTAGTAAAGTGACCGGTTGAGGTCACTTTAGGGTTGAGGGACAGAAGGAAGACTTGAAACTGTCCAAGTCTCCAAATCTTAGGACTTCGAACACCTGCAACCCCACCAAATTGTCTCTAGGAGCAACCTTGGGCCTGGAGTTGCCCCCCATCCCAACAAACAAACAATGAGTGAAGAGTGTAGAGAAGGGGCCAGATTTCTCAGAGGTCCTAGTGTCTCTGGGGATGATTGAATAGCTGCGTAACAGGTGCAAAAACAGAATATTGGTTCTAAGAATGAGCTGATAAAATCTAGGTGAAAGAGAACCATGACTATGTTAAGTTGTACCTTCTGAGAGAAAGTAGATGAGCTTTGGAATAGGAAGGTGTGACTTGAATCTTGACTCCTCACTCACTAATTGATAACACTGTACCAGTCACTTTACTTTGTTCTGCTCAGAAGGTATGACAATGCTTACCCCAGCTGGCTTTTTATTAGGATATAACCATCTCCAAGGAAAAAGAATGTAAGGCATGAAGCTAACACCCCGCTAATTTTCTTCCTTTCTTTGGTCTTCTTCAGCCCATTTGGTATCCTCACTCCCCTTGAATTTATCCAACAATCGAGCCTGAAAAGAATACTCTTGTTGAGTGAAATAGAGGGGGAGGGGCAGACACAGAATGATCTCATTCATATTTGGGTTACAAGGACACATATAGGCGAATAATTAATGCCCAAAGACAATAGAACCAAGTGCATGAGAACTAGTCCTTAGATTTCCAGTGTGGGTCTGGGGAGACAGGTCTGGGTAGGGACCACTATGACAATGAGAGAGGGTGTTAGTGACTCTAGACTGGGTGCTGAAAGGAGGTAAAGTGATATGCACAATGCCCTATCAGTAACAGCATTGTAAGAAAGCCATAAGCCAAGAATGAGAAAAAAGAACAAAATGCCTTTTACACAGGCAAATTTGTGGGCAAGAGGGAAACTGTGAACACTGGAACCTTTGTAATTCGCTGTGATTAAATTTTTTTAAATGGTGCCAGAGATGACACAGCAGAAAAACTATTTATTGTCCCATTTGTACTGGACCAAATACCTCTGGTCTGGGTCACAATTCAATTATTTCATGGACAGTTATTTGAAAAATCAGCAGAAGACTGAACATTCTTTTCCTTTTTCAGTGAAGCAAAACATATTTTATTATTAAACTTAATTAGAATGATGTAAGGGGAGAGAAAGAGAGGAAGTACATGTTTAAGAGAGAACACAGACTTCTCTAGAGTGGGAAAAGCAGGTGAAGATACCTAGTGACAAGGAGGTTAATTTGTGTTTAAGGAAGAACACGGGCCTGAGAAGCAAGCCAGAACAACAGATGTTCTTATCACAATGCCAGAGGATAGACTCAGAAATCAAATACAGGAAAGAGTAATTTAAGCTATTAATACAAGTTAACTTCTCTCTTCATCCCATCACCTTATCTTCCTCTTTCTTCACTTAAATCCCACCAAGAAAGAAATAAAGAAAGGAAAGAAGGGCGAGATGATGGGAGGAAGGAAGAAAGGAAGGTTATACAAATCTGTGGGAATTGGCAAAGAGGAAGCTGGAGGAAAATCTTGGAAAAAATATTAAAACTAAACATTGGAGGGGGTGGAAAGTGTGAAATGGGAATGTTTCATGCATGAAACTCTATCATGAATAGATTTGTAAATATTGTTGCAAACACATATAAACAAAGACACAAAACTCAAGTGCTAGAGTAGTATAGTACTACAGTGGAAAAGTGGTTCTGAGAACTAAACATCTCAGTTGAGAAAACTAAGCTGTTCAGTGTTCCTATGTCCCTTCATGGTAGGAAATGTATTAGGAACTGACTTCTTTCCTCTTCTCCTCCATTATGTTTTCAGGGACCAGAGCATGTTATTAACCTGTTAGAGGCTCTGGCTTCCTAGCAACAGAGTGTCTTCCTCATTTTAGAGCAATTTTCTGTAACTCATCAAAGTAACCTGGGAAGAGAGGGTACATTTCCACTTTATCCATGGATTAAAGGGGGAACACGCAGTTCTAGCTCATACAAATTAGACTCTAGTGACTTTTATTATTTCAGTGATGGCAGGTCATAAGGTGAATCAAGAAGACATTCACTTGCTTCAAGCTGATCCAGAGAGAAGAAAGCCAAGAAAGGTAAGTAGGAAAGCAGGGCCTGGTAGTCCCAAGGCATGAGCACCATTGGAAAGCCCAACTGTACAATGTTTATCTGCTGTGACCCTGTGAGCCTAGAGATAGACCAGGAGCCTCCATCTCGGGGAATAAACCTTTGGTTTATGAAGCCTTGGTTCTGGTTTTTGTTTCTCCATTATTGTGGTTTTCAGGACTGTTCTGCAGAGCAAGTCTGTGTGACAGTTCCTCTTCCACTTTAACCACTCTAAGACAGATAATTTTCCTTACTCCCAAATTCTGGTGCTTCTTACTGGAGCATCTCTCCACTGGTCCTTGCATGAGCAACTTCAGCTACTATGGGTTCTTTCTATGGGATCAAAAACAGATATGCATCATATCTGTTTTTGATCTCTAACTCCTTATCTTAGTCAATGAGGAGGCATTTTTATGCAATTTCTGCAGAAATAAAGTTAGGATTGAAAGAGGGTTGGCAACTTGCTTGAGGTCACAGAAGCAGTCATCACCCTGGTGTGAATTTACATTCTTCTCTGACTGACTAAAAAATCAATACTATTTCTACTATACCTTGGCATTAAAATTTATTTTCTCTGTTGTGGTAAAACACACATGACATTAATTTTATTTCTCTTTCTCTCTCTCTCTTTATTTATTTATTTTTTTTTGCTTTTTTGGGTCACACCTGGCAATGCTCAGGGATTACTCCCTGGCTCTGCACTCAGGAATTACTCCTGGCGGTGCTCAGGGGACCATACGGGATGCCGGGAACAAACCTGGGTCGGCCACAACCAAGACTATTGCCCTATCAACTGGATTATCGCTCCTTCCCTCTCTTTCTCTCTTTTTGTATACATATCTGGTGCTTCTCAGGGCTATTATTGTGCTCTGTGCTCAGGAGTCCCCAATGGCAGTGCTCAAGGACCACATATAATGCTGGGAATCAAAATGTGTCAGCTGCATACAAAACAAGTACCTTACCCACTATACTATCTCTTCAGTTCCAAATGTACCCTTTAAGCACTGGAAGCATACAGCTTGTTGCTTGTCACTTGTCACTTGTCTTCCCGTTGTTCACTGATTTGCTTGAGCGGGCACCAGTAACATCTCCATATGTCCTGTCATGAGCAAGTGTAGCCCAAGGGCATCTGCTTGCTCCAGGAACAGGAAGAGCCTCAAACCATTCCTTCAAGTCATGGGAATGAGGTCCTTAACTGTTACAGGGTTTTGGCATATCAAATAAAACAGGGGTAGCTTGCCAGTTTGCCATGTAGGTGGTATACTCTCAGTAGAAGGCTTTCATCTCGAGCACTTACTGATGAAACTCAATGGGGAAAGATCAGCTTTTCTGTTGGGTGGAGTTCTGAGGAGCTGTGGAGTCTGGATGTTGAGAACAACTGACCTCATGATATGGGTTTCCTCTGGCTTCTTGCTAGGCTCACTGGAATAATGGGACACAGCTAGAACCTGCCTAGAACTGTATAGAGTGTATAAATGTGAAAGATCCTGGGAATGACCTGATCCTAACATCCAATACTATCTAAGACTGTTGCGCAGCCACTCTGATGGAGCTGTGGGTCTGCAGTGTCTCTCTTCCGGGGTTGTCAACAGAGCTGTGGGTCTGGATTGTCTCTCTTCTGGGGTTGCCGACGGAGCAGCGGGTCTGGAGTGTCTATCTTCCGGGGTTGCTGGCATGGAAGTGGAGGAATGGGAGGAGGAGCCCAAATCTCTGCTCTAAGTTAGGCCAGCGTGGCCCCTCCCCCACACATGTGAGTGAACCCTTGGAGCTATGTTGAAAGCATACAGCTTACTGGCATGAATCCATTTGAATGGCTATACAATCATAAGATATCTAGTTTTTAGCACTTAAAGCTAGCAGGAGCATCACTACACAACATGCATTGTTGTAGTGGTCCATAAAACCACTCATTAAGATAATGAGTATCTATGTGTGGGGACCAGTGCATTTGTTTTTTTTTTAATTTTTTTATTATACCACCGTGAAACATACAATTACAAAGGTGTTCATAATTGGTTCTTGGTAATACAGTATTCCAGCACCCATCCCTCCACCAGTGCCCCATTTCCACCACCAATGTACCCTCCCCCCTCCCGCCCCCAGGCCGCCTTAATAGCAGATACCCCAGTTTCCTCTCTTTCTCTCTCTATCTCTCTCTCTGTCTCTGCATCTCTCTCCCTCTTATTTTACACATTGTGGCTAGCCCTGCAGATATTTAGAGTTTATCACTTAAGTCTCTTTGTGTATATTCAGTGGTGAGTTTTAATCTGCCATTACCATTTCCCATATTTAGTAAAACACTGGTATCTATTTATATCCTATTAATGAATGCAGTCATTCTATATCTGTCCTTTTCCTTCTGACTAATTTCACTCAGCATGATAGACTACATGGGACCAGTGCATTTGTACTGGGTAGTACAAATGAAAAATTATTTGGTACTGAAAAATTATTTGGATGACACAACTGCTCTTCTGAATTTGGGAGATTTATTTCTATATATATCTGTGAGAAATGTCATAGTCTGTCTTCAGGAATTAAACATGAATATCTCATTCTTTTGTTGCTAGTTACATCTGGATTTAATTACAATTGCTAATTGATGGAGCCCACTAGCTTGGCATGTGGGTGTGGCAGGACACCATGATGGTGATGGGTAGGTACATAGGCCACTTTGCTTAGGTGGGTTACATCATTAGAAAAATTACGGGCCGGAGCGATAGCCCAGCGGGTAGGGCATTTGCCTTGCACGCGGCCGGCCTGTGCTGGCCTGGGTTCGATTCCCGGTGTTCCATATGGTCCCCCGAGCACCGCCAGGAGTAATTCCTGAGTGCAGAGCCAGGAGTAGCCCCTGAGCATCGCCGGTGTGACCCAAAAAAAAAAAGAAAAGAAAAAATTAGTACTGTGAAAGACCTCCGGTGAACCACTTGCTGGATTTGTGTAGAAACAAATAAATGACAGGAAACCCTTAAATATTCTCTTTAGCAGGAAAATATCCTTGTTTTTCCATGTCAAACCCAAGTTTCAAAGCCGTGTGTGTGTGTGTGTGTGTGTGTGTGTGTGTGTGTATATTTGCTTCCAGACAACATCCAGAAGTGCTCATATGTTATTCTGGTTCTGTTCTCAGGGGTAACTCCTAAAAGTATTCCAAGTACTGTATGTTTTACTAGGAATCAAACCTGAGCTGGCTGCATGTAAGACCACTGCCCTACACTCTGTACTCTTTCTTCAGACCCTTAAAGCCATTAATTGAGTGTCTCAATAAACCTGTTTACTAACATTTCTTTCCAAGTGTGGAACCAATAGCACTGCCTTGATCCTGGCAGGGCAGAGTGGACTGGAGCACTTCTTCCTAACTGTGGCTAGCATGCTCCACCTGTCACCATAGGGACATCATTTTTCAGTCAGTACCTTCTCTTGTTCATGCCTATAGAGCTCAGCTCAGATATTGCATCTTTTTTGTACATGTTACTGTGACACTAGACCTTTCACACATTTTTTGTTTATTGTTGGGCCACTCTACCAGTGCTCTATGTTCAGGGGTTGCTCCCTGTGGTGCTCAAGGGACAAACTCAGAACACCTGCAGGCAAATCACGCCTTTAGTCTTTAGAGCTGTCTCTTCAGCCCCAATGTTCTGTTTTTATGAAAGATAGAAAATATGTGCAATTCCTATACTTAAATATCTTGCTGGAGATTAAACTCATGAACAAGGCAAGAGCCCTAATCACTGTACTATCACTTTGGCCCCTAAAAATTTTTTTTATTTTTATCAATCAACAAAATAAAAGTCCGGAGAACAACCTCAGTTACAACTGCATCAAATTTAATACGTTGGAATAAGTCTAACAATGAAAAATATTTGTGCAATGAGAATGATAATGTTGCTGATATTCTCACATGAGTCAGTAATACAGCAAACAGCACACTCTGAGAGTTGTTCCAACCCAGGTTTATTATGCTGGTGAACCCAGCAGAGCACATGCTTGAAAGACTGGGCCCCAAACAAATGTGAGGGTTATGTTTTATAGAATATCTGATGCGTTGATAGGAGCAAACAGGAGAATACAGAGCAGAAATTCTCAATTCTATTATATTCAAAGGGAAGAGGAGGCCATTTTAAGGACATGAGCATGTTTGGAGTACATTTCCACATTATCAAGGTTCCAAAGTCAGATGATGACTCTCTCAAGAACATTACATCATGTGACCCAGACTCAGGTGCCCCTTGGCAGCTCCTTGTCTGGTGTTAAACTGATATGTGAACAGCTTAACAATACTTTTCTCATCAACAAGACATTTTAAAGATCACTTGATCACTTGATCACTTGAATCCCGTTATTCATCGATTTGCTCGAGCGGGCGCCAGCAACATTTCCATTGGACCCTATCACGTGCCAATGTAGCCCAATGGCATCTGGTTGATTCAGGAACATGAAGAGCCTCAAACCGTTCCTTCAGGGTCTTAACAAGGAAGTCTGACCATCTTGTAGGTGGGCGGCCACGTGATCTTTTGACATCCCGTGGGATCCAGTCGGTAACGGATCTAGTCCAGCGGTTGTCTCCAAATCGCATTACATGTCCAGCCCATCTGATTTTCGATGCCTTGGCAAACGAGACAGCGTCCCGGATTCTGGAATAGCGACGGAGGTCAGAACTCCGGATTCCTTCTCTCACTTGAGTGAGACGTGATATTCCAAGCATAGCTCTTTCGATGCCTCTCTGGGAGACCCGGATAGCATTCTCATCCTGCTTTCGTAGGGCCCAGGTCTCTGAGGCGTATGTTAATGCAGGGAGAACGGTGGAGTCGAAGAGATGTGCTCGGAGCCGGAGGTTCTTTGTCCTTTTAGCTATTTCTTCGATGCCTTTGAAGGCATTCCATGCCGCTCTCTTCCTCCTGCGCAGCTCAGGTTTTAGGTCGTTCATCATGTTGACTTCTCGACCTAGGTACACATAACTGCTGCATTCAGAGATGTTTGTTCCATTGAGAGTGAATGGGGCCTCTGGAACTAGTTCATTTCTCATGAACATAGTTTTCTTCAGATTCAGCTGTAGACCTACCTTTCCACATTCTCGGTCGAAGTCAGCCAGCATTTGTGCCGCTTGGCTAATGTTTGGTGTTATTAGAATGATGTCATCAGCGAAGCGGAGGTGGTGTAGTTGCCGACCATCTATCTTCACTCCCATTTCTTCCCATTCTAATTGTCTCATGATGTTCTCGAGGGTGGCACTGAAGAGTTTTGGTGAGATGGTATCACCCTGTCGAACCCCTCTTTTGACATCAATGATCACTTCTTTGTAGAATGGTGAGATCCTGGTGGTGAATCCGTAATACAGCTCACGAAGGATCTTGATGTATTGGGTTTGAACACCCTGTTTGACTAGGGCTTCGATGACTGCTTCAGTCTCCACAGAATCAAAGGCTTTCTGTAAATCAATGAACGTGAGACAGAGTGGCATCTTGTACTCCCTACAAACCTCGATGAGCTTGGTTACTGTGTGGATATGGTCGATTGTGCTGAATCCTTTCCGGAAACCTGCTTGCTCGCATGGTTGACCTTCATCTAGTGTTCTGCTAATCCTGTTCAGGATGACTCGTGTAAACAGCTTGTAGATGACAGACAACAGGCAGATGGGGCGATAGTTGCCGATGTCATGAATGTCTCCCTTCTTGAACAGTAGAACTGTCCTGCTGGTTTTCCATTGGGAGGGCACCTTGCATTCGGACAGGTAGCGTGTGAAGAGCCGAGCTAGTGTATTGATGAGTACCAACGGCAGATTCTTCAGGTGTTCGGGTCTGACTTTGTCTGGTCCTGGTGCTGTTCCCTTCTTTACCGATGAGATGGCATGTAGGATTTCAGAAGGGAGAACGTTGGGAATGACATATCCATCCTGTGGAATTTGGTATGTGGGCAGGTGGATGTGGCTATCAAAGAGATTTGAGTAGAAGTCCTGGATAATCTTCTCCATTGCCTTTCTGGAAGATGTGATAGATCCATCAGGGCGTCGGAGGGCAGTTATCTTGGTCTTATAGTTGGCGAAGGACAGGCGGGCAGTGCGAATACTTTTCCCGGCTTCTGCTGCATCTTCCAGTATTTCTGCTCTTCTGTCTTTGAGGTCTGCTTTTATCGCTTCTCTGCACTGTTTAGCAAGCTTGGACGTTAGCATTAGGTCTCCTGAGGCTCGCGCCTTGCCACGTTGGCGAATGAGCTCAAGAGTTTCTGAAGACAAGCGTCCTTTTGTGTCTTTCTCTCTCTCAGCATTCTTCGCACAATCATGGAGGTGCTGAACCAGTCGGTTGTATTCTTCATCGATGTCATCAATGATGGTATCTTCCCATGTTGCCGCAATGGTGCCAAAGAGAGCCCAGTTGGTGGTCGTTCTGGGAGTTCTCTTCTTAAACTTTGCAGCCTTTTCTCCCCGCTATGGGGAAGTAGAATTTTGCACGAAGGAGACGGTGGTCCGATCCTGTGTGGAATTTGGGGACGACAGCAACATCGGTCAGACAAAACCGTCGATTGAAGATGATGTGGTCAATTTCATTGTGGAACTCTCAGCCAGGAGATTCCCATGTCCAACGTTTCACTTCAGCTTTCTGAAACTGTGAGTTCCCATGAATAGTCTTGGTGGACATGATGAACTCAGATAGTCTCTCACCTTGTTCGTTCCATTCTAGGCCATGGGTCCCGATGTGGAGTTCTTCAGCCGATCTTCTCGGTCCTATCTTGGCATTAAAATCACCGACTATGATCTTGTAGAAGGTGTGATCTTTTTTATAGAACTCCTCCAATTCCATGTAGAATTTCGCAATTTCATCTTCTTTGTATGTAGATGTTGGTGCATAGACAATGAAGATAGAAATTGCTGGCAGTGGACCACATCTCCTCAAGTGTAATCGTCCTATTCGGTTTGTTAGGCATTCAAATGAATCAATGTTGACAGCCATGTTCGTGTTGACAAGGACACCAACGCCACCGACGCCTCTTTGATCACATGTTCCAAGGAACAATTCTTCTCCGGTGTCAAATACAGCATGATGCGACTGACGCCTCCTCGTCTCAGTCAGACCAATGATGTCGTACTTGATCTTTCTTGCTTGCAGCATCAGATCCTCAATATATGCTTCCGTTGCCAGTGTACGTGCATTGAAAGTACAGACAGTCATTTTAGTCCTTCTTCGTTTTGGCAGCCTAGGACAGCCGTGAAATTTTATCAGGCACTGCTTGTTTGCCTTTCTTACTGCTGCCGTATTAAGGGCTCTTTCGGGGTCAGGAAAATAAACATTTTTGTTACTGGGTTTGGCATATCGAACACGCATCGGACAGCTTGCCAGGCTCTGCCATGCGGGCACTATATTCTCATTGCTTTGTGGGGGCGCCTCTCAGAGGGGGGGGGAAAATTTGTGGGGGTTGGGGGGGAATCGTGGACGGCCGGCGCCCCCCACAACGGGAAAGCTGGTTTCTGCTCTGCCGGGTGTACCTGTGTCTGAGGCTCAAGCATTCCTGGGTTTGAAATACTCTCCTCTGAAGGGCGGGTCTCTGCAGGGCGGGTCCTTGTAGGCTGGGTTTCTGACAAGCTGGGCTGGAGACTGGATTAATCTGTGGGCTGGAGAGTGGATTAATATGCTGGGGGGAGATCTTACCAGCTGCAGAGTGTGGATTGTGACACAGATCGCTGCCAGCAAGGTGTGGGGGTTTCTCTGGGCTCCTCCGAGGCTCCATCGGGATGGTGGACTCGGGTTGGAAGTTGCTCTCGTGGTCCATGGAGTGCAGGGGGTTCAACGGGGAAAGCTGGTTTCTCCTCTTGTGTACAGTCGATTCAGGTTTGATCCCCGGCATCCCATAGGATCCCTTACGCAGTGCCAGGAGTAATTCCTGAGCGCAGAGCCAGGAGTAAAACCTGAGCATTGCAGTTCACTAGCAAGAATGAGAACTCCGGAGAGATAATCTTCTACATCCAGATGAAATCCTTTCTCCCGATCTGGCTCAATTCCAAGAATCTCTGTCACCGCTTCTCGAGTCACGAGCGTTTCCGATTCCAGGTACACCACAAACGCCGCCAGGAAGACCAAGCGCTGCAACACAAACCTCCAGTGCTCGTGAAACCTGTAATACTGTTCAGCAGGAAATTTGGTCTTCAAAGATGTTAGATGTGTCTTTACTGTAGCAAAATGTTCTCGTGCTTTCATTACATCATGTGACCCAGACTCAGGTGCCCCTTGGCAGCTCCTTGTCTGGTGTTAAACTGATATGTGAACAGCTTAACAATACTTTTTTGGAGTACAAACAAATGTGAGGGTTATGTTTTATAGAATATCTGATGCGTTGATAGGAGCAAACAGGAGAATACAGAGCAGAAATTCTCAATTCTATTATATTCAAAGGGAAGAGGAGGCCATTTTAAGGACATGAGCATGTTTGGAGTACATTTCCACATTATCAAGGTTCCAAAGTCAGATGATGACTCTCTCAAGAACATTACATCATGTGACCCAGACTCAGGTGCCCCTTGGCAGCTCCTTGTCTGGTGTTAAACTGATATGTGAACAGCTTAACAATACTTTTCTCATCAACAAGACATTTTAAAGATAAGTAGAACAAATCAGGAAGACAGAAAAAAATTTTCATGCTATGCTATGAATACAAAAATGGGTATTGATAAAATGTTATCTTACTCAAAGTAATATATAGATTCAGTAAAAATCTATCTAAATGTCAATGGCATTTTTCACAGAAATATAATAAAAATTACTGAAATTTATGTGAAACCACAAAAATAAACTTGCATAGTGAAAATAATCCTGAGGATAAAAAGAAATGGGCACATGTCCTTAATTACTAACTATACAGAGAGTAATTCAAGCACTATGCTTGAAGTAGCCTCTGAGCACTTTTGAGTATGGTCCAAGTAGAAAGAAAATGGACAGAGAAAAATAAATGCTCATCTCTATTCATCGTAGCCCTGATTACAACAGCCAAAATATGGAAATAACCTAAGTGTCCATCAGTGATTGATTGGAAAAAGAAGTTGTGTATGTATGTGTGTGTATGCATGTGTGTGTTGCATGAACTACTATCCAGCTACTTAAAAAGATGAAATCTTCTGGGAACGTCTGAAACCTCCCCCACAGGTATGTGTGTGATCCTTGCATCTCCGTGGACCCAATCAGTTCCAGGGAACAGGCCAGAATCCTATACCCACATCCCAAAACTCAAAACCGCTCAGACACTACTGCGTCCTCGCGATCTACTTACTCTTGCATGAAGTACCAGTGAACCTTTGTTCCTACACTCCTTGCCACCCACCCAAACTCTGCAAACAGTCTAGACACCTACTAACTGTACTATCTAGTCACCCAAAAACTCACATTTGCAACCCACAATAGTCATAATGGTAAAGCAACGCAAAATTCCATCAAGGTCTGTGAGTGAAGTCACTGGTCCAGATGAGTCAAGCAATACCGATGAGTTGTATAACCTCTCTGATAAGGACTTTCAGAAAGAATTGTTAAGGATGCATAAGGAACTCAAAGAAGCAATGGAACGCAAAATCAATAAAATACAAGAGGACATGAGAGAATAAATGAGGAAAATGCA
This sequence comes from Cryptotis parvus, assembly GCA_021461705.1. NCBI lineage: Eukaryota > Metazoa > Chordata > Mammalia > Eulipotyphla > Soricidae > Cryptotis > Cryptotis parvus. The sequence continues at coordinate 26,867 of JAJIBD010001120.1, read as the reverse complement.
AAGGGAAATGACAGATATTAAAAATGAGGTAAATGAAATGAAAAACACAGTGGAAGACCACCATAGCAGAATAATAGCTACTGAAGAAAGAATTAGTAATCTCGAAGATGGGTTCCAAAGATTCTCTACACAACACCAGAAGATAGAAAAAAAGACTCACAATTACCGAACAGACAACAAGAGATAATCGGGATGAAGCCAGAAGAAACAACATACGGATCATTGGGGTCCCGAAGGGCAAAAAAAAAAAAAAAAACCCTGATGAAGAAGAAACTGTCAAAGCCATCATTGCTGAGAAGTTCCCGGAACTAAAGAACGCATGCCTCAATATCCAGGAGGCCCATAGGATACCAGCTAAAAGAAACCCCAACAAGAATACTCCAAGACACATCTTAATTAGAATGACAAAAACTATAGATAGAGATAGAGTACTGAAAGCAGCAAGATCAAAGAAGGAAATCACATACAAAGGAACATCACTAAGATTTAGAGTAGACTTCTCTGATGAAACACTCCGAGCCCAAAAACAATGGTGGGATATTATGAAAAGGCTCAACGAACTGCAGGCCTCACCAAGAATTCTTTACCCATCAAGACTCACGTTCAGATATGAAGGAAAGACACACAACTTCATGGATAAGCAACAACTCAAGAACTTCATGGACTCAAAACCAGCTTTAAAAGAAGGACTGAAGGGTCTACTTTAATATGACCAAACCCAAAAGCACAACAAGCACAAACAGAAAGATGGCACAAAATCCGATGACAATAATCTCTCTCAATGTCAGTGGTTTAAATGCACCAATTAAGAGACACGGAGTGACAAAATGGATTAAAAAATTAAACCCAACATTCTGCTGTCTACAAGAAACACATCTGAATAATCAGAACAAACACAGACTCAAAGTCAAAGGTTGGAAGATCATTCTCCACGCAAACAACTCCTCCAAAAAGGCTGGTGTGGCCATAAAAGTATCAGATAATATAGACTTCAGGCTGAAAAAGTTTAGAAGGGACAACGAAGGCCATTTCTTATTAATTAAGGGGTATGTACACCAGGAAGAAATTACACTACTAAACATATATGCACCCAACGAGGGGCCAGCAAAATACATAAAAAACTGCTAAGAGACCTCAAAGAGACATTAACAGTAACACAATAATAGTTGGAGACTTCAACACTGCTCTATCAACGATGGATAGATCAACAAGACTGAAACTCACCAAGGAAATATTGGTGGCCCTAAAGGAAGAAGTGGAAGAAAGAGAGCTAGTGAATATATACAGGGCTTTGCATGCCAAAAAAGCTGAATAGACGTTTTCTCTAGTGCACATGGAACATTCTCCAAGATAGACCACATACTGAGTCACAAAGCATACTTCAATAAAATAAAAAAGATTGAAATTGTGTCAGCTGTCTTTTCAGACCATGATGCACTGAAAATGGAAGTTAACCATACACAGAAACAGTGGCATAATAAAATACATAAAAAACCAAAATCAGAGGTGAGCACCATGACATACTCTGTGATGCTTCAGCAGGTTATAAAGACTTTAGGATGGTTGTTGTACATATTAGGATACCAATATCCAAGGTCAAGTGAAAACAGGTATCAGGAGGTCTTGTCAAAGGTGGAAATTATCACAAACATGTGAAAGTCAGAGGCTAGGTAAGACAGAATATGGAACAGTGTGCTAACAATTATCAAAAGTACTAATACCAACAGTCTACAATTTTATGAAAATTATTAACAATTTTGATAATTGTTAGCACACTGTTCCATTTTCTGTCTTACCTAGTCTCTGACTTCCACACGTTTGTGATCATTTTCACCTTTGACAAGACCTCCTGATACATGTTTTCACTTGACCTTGGATATTGGTATCATAATATGTACAACAACCATCTTAAAGTCTTGATCACCTGAGAGTCTCTAGTTCAGAATACCTGGGCCAGATTGAAAAAAAAAATGCTGCAGGGTGGGTGTTGATGATCCAGGCTGTGATAGTCTGGTATGCTGGGTGGAGTTGTGACGAGAGGGAAGTCCGGATGTGGAAAATGGTGGCCTCCATAGAGTAGGGGGTTGTCTGGCTTGTTGTGAGGCTCTTCTGGGGTTGCAGGCCAGGGCTAGAACCTGCCATGCCTCCCGGGCACCTCATGAGCGGCTGCGCACAAGGAGAGCAAGTAGCAGCTCTGCCCCAAGTCTGAGAGTCTCTGGTTCAGTATACCTAGGCCAGATTAAAAAAAACTGCTGCAGGGTGGGTGTCAATGACCCAGGCTGTGATAGACTGGTCTGCTGGGTGGAGTTGTGATGAGAAAGAAGTCTGGATGTGGAAACGGCAGCCCCCATGGAGTTGGGGGGTCCTCTGGCTTGTTGTGAGGCTCTGCTGGGGTGGCAAGCCAGGGCTAGAACCTACCATGCCCCCCGGGCACCTCATGAGTGGCTGGGCACAGGGAGAGCAAGTAGCAGCTCTGCCCCATGTCTGAGAGTCTCTGGTTCAGGATACCTTGGCCGGATTGAAAAAAAACTGCCGCAGGGTGGGTGTCGATGATCTGGGCTGTGATAGTTTGGTCTGCTGGGTGGAGTTGTGATGAGAGGGAAGTCCGGATGTGGAAAATGGCGGCCCCCATGGAGTAGGGGGTTGTCTGGCTTGTTGTGAGGCTCTGCTGGGGTGGCAGGACAGGGCTAGAACCCGCCATGCCTCCGGGGTGCCTCATGCGGCCGCACGGTTCATCAATAAATGCTGGACTTAGAGATGCCTACAAGAGTATGCTACCTGCACGGCAGAGCCTGGCAAGCTACCCGTGTTGTATCTGATATATATGCCAAATACCCGTAACAATTATATACCTCATTCCGGAATGGATTGAGGCTCTTTATGTTCCTGGAGCAAGCAGATGCCTTGGGCTCTACTAGCATGAGACAGGACATATGGAGATGTTACTGGGGCCCGCTTGAGCAAATCGATGATGAACGGGAATACAGTGATACAGTGATACAGTGAAACATATATGTACATATATGATTGAATAATGATACTGGCTGAGCAAATTGCTTTTTCTTTTCAATTTTACTTTTGATTTATTCATTTAATTTTGCATTTTTGGCCCCCGTAGTTGCTCAGATCTTAATGCACTGTGCTCAGGGATCACTCCTGGAAGAATGGGAAACCTTATGGACTGTGGAGAATCGAACCAGAATGACTACATGTAAGGCAGGTGCTCTTCTGAATGCACTATACCACAGCCTTGATCAAATTGTTTATCTGCTGACATTGTAAGTAATTCCTACCTGACAGAGCTGGGTACCCAGAGGCCAATTACATACTGTTTCTTCAGCAGCACAGCAGGGAGGGAAGGGATCCTTCACACATCCTTTTATTCCTGTCTCAGAGCCAGACACAGAGCAGACCCGAAATAACCCCACCCAGAAGCATGTAAGGCTGGAGTGCACCCACACATCAAAAAGAGAAGAGAGAAGCATGTTTTCTTGTGGTGCCTATGGTTTCTGACCTATGGATGTTTCTATGTGTTTCTGGTGATGGTATGGATGGATAAAGGGCAGGATTACAAAGAAGATGCTGCTGCACAAAAGATGGGAAAGATGGCCTAAGTCCCTCATTTAGGGGAAACTGAATTGAACCAAGCAAGTAGATTTTTTTAGAGTAAAATAATTCTCCATCTGAATCACAAGGCTATCTGTAGGCCACTGAGGCCTGGGCTTCAGTTTGGGGTATTAAACCTCAGACACTCATCAGCTGCCCTGAGGCCTTGTCACGAAGAACAAGCGTGAGCAATGGTGGTGGCAGCAAGAGGAAGTGGATAGTTACAGCCCCTTTGCCAGCTCATGCACCCTCCTGGATTTTCAGCTTTTCTAGATTTATCCAGTCAGGAAAGACATTTAAAACATAGAATTGTTCATAAAGATATTGAAAGGATTAAAATGTGGGGCTGTAGCCATAGTTCAGCAGGTAGGGCCTTTGACTTGCATGCATCCGGCCCATGCTGGCCTGGGTTCGATCCCCGGAATCCCATATGGTCCCCCAAGCACCACAACGAGTAATTCCTGAGAGCAGAGCCAGGAGAAACCCCTGAGCATCGCCGGTGTGACCCAAAAAACCAAAATAAATAAATAAATGAATAGATAGATAAATGAATGAATAAATAAATAAATTAAAGAAAGAAAGGATTAAAATGCAAGTACTAGCATGATATGTGCACTGGTTTTCTGTTACTTGAGAAACAAAATGAAGGAATTGAGATTTCAGAACTTAGAACCTTGGAAATGGTGCATCTCAGACCTCCAACATGCTGACCCCATACAGATGCTGCAGGTTCACAGAGAGGAGAAGGCAGTGGCAGAATGGAGCCAGCTGCTTCCTAGAGGGAGTCACCTGCAGGGAACTCTACAGGCCTGTGCACTGGGAAACAATGACACACATGAGTTTTTTTTATTTTTATTTACTGATAAAATGATGATAGAAGTGTGCAAAGGCCTGACAAAAACTAGACAGATTGACAATAGAGACACCGACACTTAGCTCTGAGAGGAATGAATGAGTGTAGTTTGTTTGAAGAGTCTCCTAGCAGGGCTATTGGACTGGGAGCTGCTCCCTGTTTTCCTGGTTCCATGATGACTCGATGATGGCTCAGTGCTGGGGCCCAGAGATGTGGTGCTGCTCTTGGGCACGGGACTGGGGACATCTGGGATGTACCCAGCAGTGCTCAGGCAGTTCTCGTGCAGCGATCACAGCAGCACATGCAGGAACTTTCAGAAAATTGTTCCTCCTTTCTTGTGTTGTCTGTGGACAACTGAACATACCTGGACTAGCAATAGTGCTCTGTGGGCTATCAAACGCTGACCTTTCTTTGAGCAGGTCACTTCTATCGTATTTACAACAAATTTTCTCTTACCGTTTCTTTCTTCTCAATTTGTGGTGAACTGTCTGGGTATCAGGCAAGACCAAAATGGAACCACAGTCTAATTTGATGGATTTGGAGACCTACATATCCCCTGAAAGTCACACTTAGAGTTCAGTGAAAGTCCTATGAATGGAGGCTCCTCCTTAACTCCCCACTCTTGTGTGAGTTAATAGTGATATGCAAAGACATAATATTAATATAATTCTCCCAGCTTGATATTTTCCTTGGGCTTTTGTGAGGAGGTAGGGTAGCTTATCTGGTACATTGAGTCAAGGCATTTTTTTTTTTGCTTTTTGGGTCACACCCAGCAATGCTTAGGGGTTACTCTAGCTCTGTACTCGGGAATTACTCCTGGCGGTGCTCGGAGGACCATATGGATGCCAGGGATCCAACCCGGGCCGACATGGGCCGGCCGTGTGCAAGGCAAATGCCCTACCCGCTGGTATCGCTCCGTCCCCAAGGCATCATTTTTGAACATTGAGCAAACAATGCTCAAATTCTGATTATTGGTCTGGGATATGTCTTGAACACAGACCTAAGATAACATGCCAATCCAAATCCTTCTCACTGTTTTATGGCCTCTTTGGAGAACAAGGAATCTGTGCTCTCCTTGACCTTCACCTCATTCTTGGTCTTTTTGACCCTGAAAGATTTTATTTCTAAATTCTTTGCAGTATAGGAAGGAGTCTGGGGGAGCTGAGCCTCCACTCCTTCCTTTGTTCATTTGTCAAAAATGTGGAGAGGCCTGTGGGTGCTTCTCAGGACACTCGTCTCTCTCTCTCTCTCCTTCCTTGGTCTCTCCTTAACTCTGAAATGAATGGTTGGAAAGGCATCCTGCTCTCCTGCCCAGGCCCGAGTGCATGGACGGGCTGTGGCAACATCACTCGTGTCTATCCCAGGGTCTTCTTGGTTTCCTCACACTCAGGTGATGGAAAGTGAGGGCACACACTCAAGTGATGAAAGAAGTAGTTTCCATGACTAGCTCTCTGCGATGAGCCTGATTAACTTTCCAGTCCTTGGAGGATGGTTTGCTTCTGGTGTCAACAGCAGAGTTAAAATTCCAAAAAGCTCTTGATCACTCTTTCTTACCAATAGGCCTGAGGAGACTTTCCCAAGGATGCAGAAAACTTTGGCATTGAGGACACTGTCAGTGTTATGGTGGCCAAAATGAGTAAGATATATTTGGGGGGTTGAAATGAGAACTCATGGACTTTGTCAGGAAGGGACTCAAAAATAAGGGATTGTGATTCCCATTTCTATCACATACAGATCCTCAAAGTGGGCTTTTTGTTCCTGTCTACAGCTTGGTCTGAGGGAAAAAACTTTAGCACTGGCATATTCCTGAACTGTCAACCCTTGGAGGTGTTCAGAGTGTTTTATTTTCTCGGCTTGCCATCCCTTGGAGGATGGATTGTTTCTAGTTTCCACAGTAGAGAGGAACTTGCAAAAAGACTGTCGACAGGGACAGTGCACAGGCAAGAGAAGATATCATGCTGGATTTTATGCATCGTTTTTCTTAAGCGACCTTGAAACTGCCAGCAGTTTCTATCTTTGTTGTCTATGCACCAACATCCACATACAAGGAAGAAGAAATTGATAAATTCGACATGGAACTGGAGAAATTATATAGAAAAGATCACACCTTCTACAAGATCGTAGTCGGTATTTTTAATGCAAAGATAGGACTGAGAAGATCAGCCGAAGAGCACATAGGGACGTATGGCCTAGAATGGAATGGACAGGGTGAGAGACTATCTGAGTTCATCATGTCCACCGAGACCATTCATGGGAACTCAGAGTTCCAGAATGCTGAATCGAAATGTTGGACATGGGAATCCCCTGGTGGACAGTTCCACAATGAAATTGACCACATAATTTTCAATCAACAGTTTTCCCTGACTGATGTTGCTGTCCTCCCAAAATTCCAAACAGGATCGGACCACCTTCTCCTTCGTGTAAAATTCTACTTCACGCAATAGGGTGAAAAGGCTGCAAAGTTTAAGAAGAGAACTCCCAGAACAACCACCAACTTGGAACTCTTTGGTACCATTGCGACAAAATGGGAAGATACCATCACTGATGGCATTGATTAAGAATACAAACAACTGGTTCGGCACCTCCAGGATTGTGCAAAGAATACCAATAGAGAAAAAGCCACAAAAGGATGTCCGTCTTCAAAAATTCTCGAGCTCATTCGCCAACGTGGCAAGGAGCGAGCCTCAGGCGACCAAATGCTAACATCCAAGCTTGCAAAGCAGTGCAGAGAAGAGATAAAGGAAGACTTCAAAGAGAGAAGAGCAGAAATACTGGAAGATGCAGCAGAAGCCAGGAAAAACATTTGCAACGCCTGCCTGTCCTTCGCCAACTATAAGAACTATAATGACTGCCCTTATACATCCTGTTGGATCTGTCACATATTCCAAAAGGCAATTGAGAAGATTATTCATGACTTCTACTCAGATCTCTTTGTTAGCCACATCCAACTGCCCAGATACCAATTCTGCAGGATGGATACGTTGTTCCCAACGTTCTCCATTCTGAAATCCGACATGCCATTTCGTCGGTAAAAAAGGGAACAGCACCAGGCCCAGACAAAGTCAGACCAGAACACCTGAAGAATCTGCCTTCAGTATTCATCAATACACTGGCTCGGCTATTCACATGCTACATGTCTGAATGAAAGGTGCCCACCCAATGGAAAACCAGCAGGACAGTTCTACTGTTCAAGAAGGGAGACATCCACGGCATTGCCAACTTTGCCCCATCTACCTGTTGTCTGTCATCTACAAGCTGTTTACTCGAGTCATCCTGAACAGGATTGGCAGAACATTAGATGAAGGACAACCATGCGAGAGAGCTGCCTTCCGAAAAGGATTAAGCACAATCGACCATATCCACATGGTAACCAAGCTCATTGAAGTTTGCAGGGAGTTAAAGCTCATTGAAGTTTGTAGGGAGTTCTGTCTCACGTTCATTGATTTAAAGGAAGCCTTTGATTCTGTGGAGACTAAAGCGGTCATTGAAGCCATAGCCAAACAGGGTGTTCAAACCCAACACATCAAGATCCTTCGTGAGCTGTATTACGGATTCACCACCAGGATCTGACCATTTTACAAAGAAGTGATCATCGATGTCAAACGAGGGGTTCGGCAGGGTGATGCCATTTCACCAAAACGCTTCAGCGCCACCCTTGAGAACATCATGCGATAATTAGAATGGGAAGGAATGGGAGTGAAGACAGTTGGTCGGCAACTACACCACCTCTGCTTCACTGATGACATTGTTCTAATAAGACCAAACATTAGCCTAGCGGCACAAATGCTGGCTGACTTTGACTGAGAATGTGGAAAGATTGGTTTACAGCTAAATCTCAACAAAACTATGTTTATGAGAAATGAACTAGTTCCAGAGGCCCCGTTCACTCTCAATGGAACAAACATGTCTGAACGCATCAGTATGTGTGTACCTAGGTCGAGAAGTCAACATGATGAACTACCTAAATTCTGAACTGCGCAGGAGGAAGAGAGCGGCATGGAATGCCTTCAAAGGCATTGAAGAAATAGCTAAAAAGACAAAGAACCTACGACTCCGGGCAAAACTCTTCAACTCCACTGTTCTCCCTGCACTAACATACGCCTCAGAGACCTAGGCCCTACAAAATCAGGATGAAATTGCTATTTGGTCTCCCAAAGAGGAATCGAAAGAGCTATGTTTGGAATATCACGCCTCACTCAAGTGAAAGAAGGAATTTGGAGCTCCGACCTCCATCGCTGTTCCAGAGTCAGAGATGCTGTCTCTTTTGCCAAGTCATTGAAAATCAGATGGGCTGGACATGTAATGTAATTTGGAGACGACCGCTGGGCTAGAGCCAGAGCCAATACCAATGGGATTCCATGGGATGTCAAAACAATACGTGGCCGCCCACCTACAATATGGTCAGACTACTTCATCAAGACCTTGAACGAACGGTTTGAGGCTCTTCGTATTTCTGAAGCAACCAGATGCAACACTGGCACTTGATAGGGTCAAATGAAAATGTTACTGGTGCCTGTTTGAGAAATGAATGAATAACGGGATGTCACGTGATCAAGTCATCTTGAAATATTATTTTCTAGGCATTTCCTTGATAAGGGAACTGACCAGTGAGTCTGGAAACATGGCTCTGCTTTAGTGAAGAATGTTCCCTGCAGGGGAGCTGTTCTCTTTCTTTCATGTTCCACAGGGGAGAAAGGATGGTGGTGGCCCACGGATTGACATTCAGATTGTGTTTTAGGCAGCTGCTGCCTAAAACAGCAGCTGGGGCATTATCCTGTGTTGTGGCTGCAATGAAAAACTACGTTGTACTTGCCCAGAGCCACAAAGCGAATGACTGAAGCCAACTTAGGAACTCCAGAACGTATAGGAGGGGCAGGGAATATTTCAGAGGACTAACAGGAGTTGGATCATTAGAGAACCCAGCTCAGACAGAGCTTGAGGTTCTGCTGCTTGTGTAGAGGCCAGTAGTGGCAGGTGCTCTGTCAGTGGAGTGGGGGCATCTGACAGGATGCGTCTCTGTCCCTGCACTGGAGTGCTGATCTAACAGTTGATGATTCCCCCACTTTAGCTCTGGCAGAGCCTGTGTTCATGTGGTTGTATAGTTCATGATATTTCACCACTTTCATGGAAACCCATGTTCTGGGGCTGATTCAAAGCTGTTGGTATTTATTTTTTTTAAATATTTTATTACACCGCCATGTGATATACAATTACAAAGATGTTCATGTTTGGGTTTCCGTCATACAGTGTTCCAGCACCCATCCCTCCACCAGTGCCCATCCCCCACCACCAATGTCCCCACTTCCCTCCCCCTCCCCTAGCCTGCCTCTATGGCAAGTTCTCCATCTCTTCTCTCTCTCTCTTTCTCTCTTCTCTTACACATTGTGGATTGCAATACATACATTCAGAGATCATCATGTATATCTTTTTCCTATATTCAATGCTCAGTTCTAGGCTGGTATTATCATTTTTGACAAATATTAGCACACTGTTCCCTTCTCTGTCTTACTTAACCACTGATTCCCACATGTTTGTGGTAGATTCCACCTTTTTTTTTAATTGAAAGATGCTCATGTAGAGCTTTGGTTCTACAGTGTTCCAACACGCACCCTCCGCCCAAACCCATCTCCCATCACCAATGTCCCCACCTCCCTCCCCCTCCCGCACCTCAACCACTTGGCGGGTTCTGTATGTCATTTCTTTTTTTTTTTTTTGCTTTTTTTGGGTCACACCCGGCAATGCTCAGTGGTTACTCCTGGCTCTGCATTCAGGAATCACTCCTGGCGGTGCTCGGGGACCACATGGGATGCCGGGATCGAACCCAGGCCGGCACAGGCCGGCTGCTGCAAGGCAAACGCCCTACCCGCTGGGCTATCGCTCCGGCCCTCTGTATGTCATTTCTTTCCTCTTTATATCTCCTTCCCAACAAACTTTCCTGCTCTTGGTTGAATGTAGTGCATTAAAAGACATTACTGTTTCACTATTTTAGTGGCCCTGCGGCCGCAAGCAGCCGCGCGACCTGGGCTCAAACTGGCTTTGCTCTGTTGATCTGGTCTGAGGCAGTTTCACAGCGTCCGGACAGCAAAAATGGTGGCTAGTGTGATGGGCGAAGTTTCATCCAGCTGCTTCCGGGACCCCTCAGAGGCGACGGGCCCACTCCCAAAACCCATCTGCCCTCCTCAGGGTTCCATGGTCAGCTAGGCCCGGCGCGAGCCGAGTGCCAGCCTCCCCAGCATTGCGGCAACATGGGAAGATACCATCATTGATGACATCGATGAAGAATACAACCGACTGGTTCAGCACCTCCATGATTGTGTAGAAGTCATGAATAATCTTCTCCATTGCCTTTCTGGAAGATGTGATAGATCCATCAAGGCATCGGAGGGCAGTCATCTTGGTCTTATAGTTGGCAAAGGACAGGCGGGCAGTGCGAATGCTTTTCCCGGATTCGGCTGCATCTTCCAGTATTTCTGCTCTTCTGTCTTTGAGGTCTTCTTTAATCACTTCTCTGCACTGTTTAGCAAGCTTGGATGTTAGCATTTGGTCTCCTGAGGCTCGCGCCTTGCCACGTTGGCGAATGAGCTAGAGAGTTTCTGAAGACAGGAGTCCTTTTGTGTCTTTCTCTCTCTCGGCATTCTTCGCACAATCATGGAGGTGCTGAACCAGTCGGTTGTATTCTTCATCGATGTCGCCAATGATGGTATCTTCCCATGTTGCTGCAATGGTGCCAAAGAGTTCCCAGTTGGTGGTTGTTCTGGGTGTTCTCTTCCTAAACACTGCAGCCTTTTCTCCCCGTTGCGGGAAGTAGAATTTTGCATGAAGGAGACGGTGGTCTGATCCTGTTTGGAATTTGGGGACGACAGCTACATCGGTCAGACAAAACCGTCGATTTAAGATGATGTGGTCAATTTCATTGTGGAACTGTCCGCCAGGAGATTCCCATGTCCAACGTTTCGCTTCAGCTTTCTGAAACTGTGAGTTCCCATGAATGGTCTTGGTGGACATGATGAACTCAGATAGTCTGTCACCCTGTTCGCTCCATTCTAGGCCATGGGTCCCGATGTGGAGTTCTTCAGTCGATCTTCTTGGTCCTATCTTGGCATTAAAATCACCGACTATGATCTTGTAGAAGGTGTGATCTTTTTTATAGAACTCCTCCAAATCCATGTAGAATTTCTCAATTTCATCTTCTTTGTATGTGGATGTTGGTGCGTAGGCAATGAAGATAGAAATTGCTGGCAGTGGGCCACATCTCTTCAAGTGTAATCGTCCTATTTGGTTTGTAAGGCATTCAAATGAATCAATGTTTAGGGCCATGTTCGTGTTGACAAGGACACCAACGCCACCGATGCCTCTTTTCGTCGCATGTTCCAAGGAACAATTCTTCTCCCGTGTCAAATACAGCATGATGCAACTGACGCCTCCCTCGTCTCAGTCAGACCAATGATGTCGCACTTGATCTTTTTTTGCTTGCAGCATCAGATCCTCAATATATGCTTCCGATGCCAGTGTACGTGCATTGAAAGTACAGACAGTCATTTTCGTCCTTCTTCTTTTTTTGCAGCCTAGGATGGCCATGAAATTTTGTCTGGCACTGCTTGTTTGTCTTTCTTACTGCTGCCGTATTAAGGGCTCTTTCGGGGTCAGGAAAATAAACATTTCAGTTACTGGATTTGGCATATCGAACACGCATCGGACAGCTTGCCAGGCTCTGCCATGCGGGCGCTATATTCTCATTAATTTGTGGGACTCTCTCAGAGGGGTGGGTTGAATTTGGAGGTAAATCGCGGCACAACGGGAAAGCTGGTTTCTGCTCTGCCGGGTGTACCTGTGTCTTAGGCTCAAGCATTCCTGCGCTTGAAATACTCTCCTCTGAAGGGCGGGTCTCTGCGTGGTGGGTCCTTGTAGGCTGGGTTTCTGACAAGCCAGGCTGGAGACTGGATTAACCTGGGGGCTGGAGACTGGATTAGTCTGCTGAGAGGAGATCTTACCTGCTGCAGAGTGTGGATTATGAAAATGGCTGCCAGCAAGGTGTGGGGTTCCTCTGGACTCCCTCTGAGGCTCCATCGGGATGGTGGACTCGGGTCGGAAGTTGCTCTCGTGGTCCATGGAATGTAGGGGGTTCAATGGGGAAAGCTGGTTTCTGCTCTGCCGGGTGTACCTGTGTCTTAGGCTCAAGCATTGAGCCTAAGGCAGAACTTGCAAGACATTAAATCCTCTTTACCCACTGCTGGTTGAGCGGCCCAAGCCAACCGGGCAGCGGCCTGGCATGCTAACAACCAGGCACAGGGTCCGTGATGGTGCCCCCCGGCCAAGCCCCAAACACTCCTCTGACTCTAGCATCCCCCTCTGGGAAGCTGCCCAGGGCAGGACTTACTCCGTGGGCTTGTCAATGTCTGGCCTCTGTCTCTGCACTCCCTTTGTCTATGACCAGAGACAGTAATTCTTTCCTTCTTCCCTCCAGCAGCGGCTCTTTCACAAACCCCATATAGCAGATAACTCTGAAAGGAAAACCCAGAGGGAGGGCAGGGGCAGGGGCCCTCACCTCCAGATTCATCCCATCTGTGTTGGTTTGACCCCAACACCCTTGAGAGAAACCCCTGAGCACAGAGTTGGAGTAAACTCAAACACTGCCATGAATGGCTCCCTACCTTCGAGCCCAAAAAATGCTCTTGTCAATTGTTACAGGTTTCAGAAGGGATCATTCCTCATGCCAGCTGGCACCTGCCAGAGTGGGGCACCTCTCAATCCAGTTTACAAATAAATCATTGGTCTTGAAAATAAGTCTTTGCTCAAGCAAATACCTTTTGTTTATGTTCAGGAGGTTTTGAAGGGATTGTTTCCTTTTGACTCACACCCAGAAATGCTCAGGGGTTTACTCCTGGTTGCACTCAGGAACTAATCCTGGCAGTACTTGGGGGACCATGTGGTATACCAGGGAATCGAACCCGGTCATCCGCATGCGAGGCAAATACCTACCCACTGTGCTATTGCTCAAGCCCCTGAAAATGGTTTTCTGCTCTAGAAAGGCAGCGTTCAATAATTGTATTTTGAGGTAGATTTTTAAAATGTAAAGCAAAAAATTTCTTAAAAACTTGTTGTTCTCTATTAGAGGGGGTAATAATCCTCCCTTTTTGTTTTTAATTGAAATGAAAGAAGATTTTTTTAAGTACTTTGGACTCTTTCAACAATTGCTTGATCCTGGGGGTTACAAGAAATGCCATGGCAGTGGTCTGCTGAATTTGCCACAGCAGGCAAACATCTTTAAAGGAACAGCTCCTATAAGCTGGGCCATTAACTGTTTAAATTTCAATGGGCATAGTCTGAGGGGAAGGAAAAGAGAAAGAGAGAGAAATGGAAAGAAATCAAGAACCTGCCATGGAGCAGGGCTGGGGGAGGGGGAGGGAACCGGGGACGTTGGTGGTGGGAGATGGGCACTGGTGGCGGATGGGTGCTGCAAACAATTCAGTATGATTTATTGGCAAAGTGCTACAGCGCTTTCAATGAAACAATGTATGTTTTAACTGAACTCAAATAAATACATGTTTAATCACTAAAAAAAAATAAATTTCAATGGGCAATCCGCCAAAAAAAGACAATGAGTGCAAGGATGTAAAGTCTTTTCCCATTTAGCCGGGTTTACCCAAAGGACCAAGGAGTGAACGGGTAAGAAATGAGTGACATCCATCTGCCAAAGCTGATTAGAAGTGTGTCATCAAGGACGGTTCCAAGGCTTGATGGTTACAATTTAAAGGTCCACATTTTGGAAGGTGTTTTACTATATGTCGAGCTTTGTGGCAAGGTATTTTATAAGCAACATATTAGCAAGTCGTGTTAAAATGTAACCAGCTGTTCCAATGCCAGTTAAAGTATCTAAGGTTTCGCCCCTAGTTTCACCCTGGCTTGGGTTTTCCCTAGACATCTAATAAGCCTCTTCTGCAAAGCATAGTTCTCCGCTGAGCATACTGCTCAGGATTTAATGCCGCTTTTGCAATCAAACTCAAGTTGTGAGTGATCTACAGCTTCTGGCTGGACCATCCCGGTAATAACTCATAACACTATAGAGAGTTTGGCCTATATAAGTAAGAGCCTTTTAAAATTCTTTCATTATATATTCAGGAACCCCAGAATGTCCAGCTTTGTTTTGACCTAGTTCATACTGCTTGGTATTACCTGGGAAGGACATAGAAATCCTGCTGTGTTCTGAACTGCTTCTCTGATGGGGAAGACACTAGACCAGTAGACGGTGGCTCCTGAGACGTCACATGTTGATGATTGGCAGCATATCTATAATAGTCTTTCGACGTACTCCTGAGCACATCCAGGAATAATTCCTGAGGTCTGGTCCAGGAGGAACCCCTGAGCGCCAACGATGTGATTCAAAAATAATCAAAATTAAAACGTATTTTTGACTTTCAGCTTTTGTAGATCTGGTGCCTCTGTTGTAGCTTTGGGGCCACACCAAGCAGTGCTCGGTGGTGATCTGAAACTCAACGCTGCGCTCATACCAAAGGAGTGGGGAAGCCATTTGGGGGCTAAGTACTGAACCTTAGCCTCCAGTGTGCGAACATGTGCACAGTTCTTTGAACCTTCTCTCAGACCCTATTTCCTTGGATTTCGCTATGGTTTGTAGGCTTCACCTGACTCCGTTCAGGGACCACCGCTGGTGGGGCTCAGGGCGCATAAGTAATGCTGGGGAGTGAACCTCGGCAAGACCCCACTTATTGAGCTATGTTTCCCAATCTATTGTGTTTATTTTTTAGATTCTTTCCAGTGTGCACCTATTTAATTCCTTCCTTCCTACCTTGCTTCCTTCCTATTTCCTTCCTTCCTGCTTTCCTTTCTTTCTTCCTAGTATATTCGTCTGTCTCTGCACTCGTCTGTGCCCATCTGTCACTGCTTCAGCAGTCTTTTGAGCTGTGAGAAAGTCCTCTCATCTACTGGGCTAGAAGTACAAACAAGTGTCTGCCCTGACACTGTGTGTCCCCTCAAGGCTTCCTCAGAACGGTTGAATCATGCATGCTGCAATGCTGGGAGAAGTCAGGCCAGGAGCGAGCTCTGTGAGACAGGAGCGATGTCCCATAGTCCGAGAGGCATGGTCAGGGATAAGGAGAGACTGTGGAGGTCCTAGGGATGGACTATGGCATGCTGAATGCGGCGCACTTTGTAACACCCACAGCACCCAGTTCAGAAGTCACGAGGAGTGGGGTCCCAACTCCAGCATGCGGACCTATGGCCAGTCTGGGTGGCCGTGTTTACTGGTCACCTTGTGGTCCCCCTCGGGTCTCCCACTCTCTGGGGTCTGCCTCTCTGCTGCCCAATGGTTTCCCCTGCTGGACCTCAAACATGTATCTCCTTTGCAAATCACGCCAGTGATCAGACACCTGCTTGCCTCTGAGTGGAAGGATCCAGGGACAAGCAGGAAACCTTGGTTCCTGTGGATCCGTTGCACCAGGGTTCACCGTGTTGCACCAGGCTCACCACCGTTGCACCAGGCTCACCACCGTGTTGGGAGCGGCACTGGCTCTGGACCAGGAAAATCCCTGTGGAGCCCCAGGATGTAGTATCTGCAGTCCTAGATTGATATGTCACTGGGGGGTAGAAGTCCAAGAGGACTGAAAGGGGGGGGCTCAAAGAAGAAAATGACATACAAAGGAGTATCCCTTCAATTTACATTCGATTTCTCAGGCAACACCGTCCATATCGAAACAGGTGGGTTATAGTGAAAAAATGAAACAACTCAGTGAAATCGATGCCATGAACACTTGCCCCGGCTAGACTCTATTCAGATTTGATACACAACTTCATGGAAGAACAACACCTGGGGACTTCACAGACTGTTGGACATTGGTGCTGACCTTTGCTTTTCCCGGAAGTAGTACAATCGTCTATCTCTGCACAGGTATGTCCCCATCTGTCACCTGAGCTCTGAGAATGTCCTCTCAACTCCTGGGCTAGAAACACCATTAATTGTCTGCCGTGACACTGTGTGACCTCCCCTGATTCCTCAGATCCGCTGAATCAAGCGTGATGCTGGGCGATCTCAGGCCAGGAGCCCCGTGGGACAGCCGCGGTGTCTCAGAGCCTGGGAGGGATGGGTAGGGATAAGGAAAGACTGTGGCTCACCCCAGTCCAGACGCTTTTCAGTAAAGAAGAGATGGTGCTTCTTCCTGATCCCCAATTCCTGATCTACAGATCCCTGGCCACTACCTGGAAACACTTCATGTCCTGTAACTGAGCCGAGTGTGACTCGGCCAAGCATGTCTCCATGCTTGTCCGCAGGAGAAAAAGGACCCAGAACCAGGAGCCCACTTAAAGGACGGCTGGGCCTGGGCTCTGGGTGCTGACCAATGGTGTGGATGTGAATTTCCACACAGAAGGTGTAGGTGGGCATTAGGGTGCTGGATGCAGGGGTTTGGGCCACCCCGGAACCTGTCCCACCCAAGAAAGTGGATAGGATACCACAGTGATAACACATAAGTCTTTTGCAATGTCAGGTAGGAAAGAGGGGGGACCCTGGCTGTGGGACAACATCTTAGACACACGGACAATAGGAGCATGTCAAGTCGTCGTCCTGTGAAAGCCAGTGCAAATGATAGGCTGGGACATGCTGAGACCCCATGGACAGGGAACCCCACCATCCAGAAGCGTTTGCTCCTGGCAGGATTCGCCCAATCAGTGACAAAACCACACAGCCTAGTATAGATCCAGAGCTATAGAACAGTGAATGTCAGAGAGAGCAGGCCCTGTCCTCCCTCAATCCTCCCGTCCCTGCCACCAACTCAGCCCCAAAGAGTGCCTAGAACTGTGTCATCTGACAGCTTTAGGCCCCATTAGCGACAGGTGCCATCCCCAGAACAGACAAGTTCCTGGGAGGGGGACCTCCCAACTCAGACTGTTGTTTGGCTTTGGGGGCCATAAAGGCCAAGAGATTTTTTGTTTGGGTCACACCCTTTGATGCTCAGGATTACTCCCTGGCTGTGCTCAGGGGACCATATAGGATGCTGCGAATCAAAGACGGATTGGCCGCGATGCAAGGCAAAGGTGCTCCCCACTGTTATATCCTTCCAGTCAAAGGCTAAGGTTTGAGTGGCCCAGTTTTAACGTGGACCAGAAAGGGGGTTCATTTGCCCCCACAGTCCAGCCTTTCCTCTAACGCACTGAACCCCTCCCCAAAAACCACGAAGCAACTGTTTTATCGAGCCTTATAGTGTGGATCTATCTGAGACGTTTTTGTTTTAGGGATTTCTCAGGGCCCTCCTGTCTTTGTGCTCAGGATGCCATGTGGTGCCAGGGAATGGACTTCACGCCCTGCATACAGAGCCTGCCCTATGGCACCTACACCGCTGTCTGGACCCTCTGCACACAACCCAAGTCAACACTGAAGGGGAAAGTGCCGTGAGCTACTGTCAGGCAGCCCATCACCTTGGCTTTTCCCATGGTCCTATATTTCTGAATGAACGGGAGTGTGGGAGGCAATTTCCACCCAGTCTGTTCTCTGAGACCTAGTTTTAGGAAGGGTGGCAGCTGCCTGTCCTGACTCTTCTGGCTGAGCTGTCGAAGGGCGTGGTCTGTTCTGGACTCACTTGAATCAGGGGGAGCGACATCTCTGCCCTGAAAAACAAGCATTTAGTCGTGGGGAACAAATCTGCCACCTTAATATGTGTCTGGTGCTAGGGGATAAGCTCCTGCTAGCTAATGTTGGGAACATTTCTACTACCAAGAATCCCTGGTGACTATTTCATGGACTTTTCTGTCCCCCCAAGCTATGGTGGTTAGTGGTAGAGGACATTTCCGGGTCCTGGAACCCTGGTGACTATTACTGGGGACATTTCTGCCTCTCCTGAATCCCTGGTAGCTAGAGTTTGGAGACATGCATGACGCCCAGATTCAAATGTTGCTTATTTTATTAAATCCTAAATGAGGAAGTGCATGGGAGCAGGAATGTGGGAGGAGGAGAAGGGTGAGGATAGAACAGGAAGGAAGAGCAGGGAAGGACAGCGTTAGGGCTAGATTTGGTTCATTTGGAGAGGGTCCCGTCCCATTATTGCGTGTAAAAGAATGGGAAGAAGAGGGAAACTGGAGACCAGCCCATCGCGCCTGGCATCATAGTCTTCATGTTCTTGGACGCCTCCTTCTCATCATCACCTCCACTTCACTGGTCTTCAAGGTCTCGCCCCACCTCTGCGCTTACAATCGCCTTCACCTGCATGAGCTTCTTGGGTTCCAGCACCTCTTTCTCCTTTACCTCTGTGTCCTTTGACACTGGACTGGCTGTTGGGTGGCACCAGGGTCTCACTGAGCCTAGAAAGGAGGATGGCCTGGGGCGGGGCCCACTTGGTCCACCATCCCATAGCCCCACCAACTGACTCACAAAGGGGGCTTCCCCCTCCAGGGAATCCTTTGCCCTGCCACTCACCCTTCTCACGGCATGCTTGTGACTTCAGCAGGGCCCGGAGCTGCTGCTTCTCCTCCTCTGACTGTCTGAGGAGCACCTAAAGGAGAAGGTGGTCTGTGAGGAGCAAGGAAGGAGCTGGCTGCCGCCCTCCTGCCCTGAGGGCCTGCCCCGACTCTCACCTGGGTCTCCCTTAGCTCCTTCAGGGCCTCCTCCAACACCGCCTGCCCTCTGGGTCGCTCCAACTGCAGCTGGTCCAGGAGCTGCCTCTGCTGCAGCAGCTGCTGATGCAGCTCCTCCTTCTCAGAGACCAGCTGCTGGTAGCTGTCCAGATACTGTTGCACTGTGAGCAGGAACTGCTGGAGCTGGGTCAGATACTCATCCTGCTGCCCTGAGGACCGGGTCCTTTGGTTCCACACCTCCGCCCGCGGAATGACACTGAGTGTGAACATGGTCCAAAAAACCCAAACGGTGGCTTCCAAATGTGGTCCATGCTTTGGTAACGATCAAGTACCAGGGTAGGCCAGAGCCCAACTGAGGGGGGGGCCCGTGCTCGCAGACACCTCCAAACCTCACATGGGGACCAATAATAATAACCCCAGTGGGGGTGAATCTCTATGAGCTTGGGGCTTGGGACCTTGGTTCTAAGCCTCAGTCCCAGTAAGGAAAGACAGGCAGCCGGGTACACAGCCCTGATGGCCCTGTCCCAGGCCACAGTGGCTGCCCTGCGGAGAGAAGGGAACAAGGTGTCACCAAAGCCTTAGGACACCTGGAGCCCAGGAAGGCCAGTTACGGGATAGAGGGACCGGGAAGTTCCTGGATGAGGGGTCCCTGGAGGTCACTAGCCCAGATTCCCGGGGAGTCCTGACTGCCGGCAGACTCTGCTGAAGGCCAGATTGACAGTCGACTTGGGCCAGGACTGCAAGAGGGACAAGGGTTCATCTGGACCACACACTGGCCCCCCGGGGGTGCCATTACAAGACCTTAGACTCGGCCACACATCCCAATCTCAGCGCTTTTTCTCACCATCTTCCGTTCTTGGCCAGCGGAGTCCTCTGTAATCCAGTCTGGGTTGGCACAGGGTTGGGGGGGATGGAGGCCACAAGGGGGCGGGGGGAAGGAGACAAACAGTGGAGGAGGGGAACACGGAGCCCGGGGTTGGAGCCACATCTTGCTATTCAGAGTACGAGGATTTCACCACATAAACTGGTTCACTGAGAGGTGGCGCCAGAAAAGGAGGGCCCCGCGCCTTATAGGCGAGGTCGTGGGCGTGGTCTCGGTCTGCAACCCCATTGGCCGGTGAGAAATCCAGAACTCCCACGAGTGACGCCAACAGTGAAGACCGCTCAGCTTCTCACTTGAGTCACAAACTCCTCGTGGGTCTGAGGGACCTCCCCACCCCACAACCACCATGGGTCCTTTTGGACTGGTCCTCACCCAAGGTGGCGCCTCTGAATGCCGTGGACCAGAGAGCTGCCTCCCCCACATCTCCCTGTTCTTCGGGAAGGCCTGATAGTCACGTCCATCCGCCAATATCACCTCTCTAAAAGTTGAACTCAAACTTTATCACCCAGTTCAAAATTTTGCAATTCCTCAAAAACTACTGTACTGCCATGCCACGTAGTACAACACTGTCAATACATGTAAAGTAGAAGCTAAGCAATAACAAAATATGTACACACAACACTGATCCTGTAACAACGGTATCAGTCACTTTGTGTACGAGGGCTCAATGGTTCACTGTGAGACTGGACAGTCTTCACTATTTTCTAAGAAAACATTGCTAGATCATGTTAGCAAACTAGAGCAGGCAATATAAAATAGATTATTGAGGGTCTGCTCTAGGGGCAGGCTGAAATGCTGGTTGGAAAATTTGTGATTAATGCTGGTGAGCTGCAGTAATGGTGGTGTGCAATTGCGCTGGTGGGTCTTTGAAACAGGGGTGGCAGTTGCACTGTTAGAAGACTTTTACAGTAGAGGTGGACTGTTGTAGCTATGTAGAGAGTTGTTGTGTAGACAGATGCAACTGTGTGGGCAGTGTAATGGTGGTGCGATTGGGGTTGAACACTGAATGTAACACATTAATGGGAAAAAATTTGTTAAATCAATTGAGTAGAGGGGGCCTGGATCGATAGTCCAGAGGGTAGGACGCTTGCCTTGCAATTGGCCAGACCCAGCTTAGATCCCCAACATCCCATATGTTCTCCTGAGCACCGCCAGGAGTAATTCCTGAGTGCTTAGTCAGGAGTAACCCTTGAGCAATGCCAATGTGACACAATGAGAAAAATATTATTTAGTAGTGGGCCGCTATTTCAATAAGCAAAAGCAATGACATAGATGGCCCAGTTCACAAGTTTAGCAATACCATTATTACTAAGACGGTCATCATCATCATCATCATCACCATCATCATAATCATCAACAGCATCTTCATCATCAACAGCATCATCATCATCAGCAGCAGCAGCATCAACTTCATCATTAACTTCATCATCTTCATAATCATTATCACTGTCATCATCATCATCAACAGCATCATCATCACCACCACCACCACCACCACCACCATCATCATCATCATCATCATCATCATCATCATCATCATCATCATCCTAACCCATGTAGATGCTGCTGACTAGAAAGAAGATGATGGCGCCAGGTACCTTCAAATCTGAATCTGGACCTAGCATTAGCAGGAGTTTTCTGCCAATAGTGTTTTAGGTAAAACAAAGGGGCACAAAACTTTATTTACCTAAATGCAACCGTCGCATTTAGAGTGTAGCCATAATTTGCTCACCCAAAAGAGATATACTAACATTTGCCTATCTTGTATGTTATCTTGTATTTACATTTTGTCTTGAATTTTGTAAGCAGACTTTTTTTAATAAATTATTTTTCAAAGGATTGTTGCTGCATGGAAACTTCCCACCCCAGTCCCTCACCCATCAAAGAGAAAACTAATATTCAGATCTGGCCCTTTCTCAGTGTCCCTTGCAATCTGAACTTTATTGGTTTTCTTTTCATGTTCATATTGCATTTTATCAATATTTTATTATACCACCGTGAGATATGCAATTACAATGATGTTCATAAGAGGTTCATATTTGGGTTTCAGTCATAGAGAGATCCAGCCCCCATCCCTCCACCAGTGCCCAATTCCCACAACCATTGTCCCCGATTCCCTCCCCTCTGCCCCTAGCCTGCTTCTATGGCAGGTTTTTCATCACTTCTTTCTCTCTCTCTTTCTCTCTTCCTTCCCTTCCACATTGTGGATTACAATACATACATTAAGGGGTTGTCATGTGTATCTTTTGCCCGTATTTAGTGCTCAGAACTAGATTGGTAATAGCACTGTCGACAATTAATAATAAACTGTTCCATTCTCTGTCTCACATAGCCTCTGACTTGAACATGTTTGTGAAAATTTCCACCTTTGATAAAACCTCCTGATCCATGTTTCGCCTGATATTGGATATTGGTATCATAATATGTACATATCTATGTAGATATATTCATGCCATGCAAATAAATGCAGTCATTCTATATCTGTCTTTTTTCTTCTGGCTTTTTCACTCTGGAGAGATAGGACAGTGGATAAAATGCTTTCTTTGCATGTGGCTGATCTAGATTCAGTCCTCAGCACTGTCCCTCAAGCTCACCAAGCGTGATGTCTGGCAATAGAACCAGTTGTGAGTCTTGAGCACAACTGGGAGTGCCCCCCAAAATTAAGCATAATAGAAACAATTATTATACAAATATTACTTAGAAGCGAAAGAAAAAGTTAAAAAATACAGCCGATAGAGTAAAAATTCACATATATCTGTTGAAAACATTACTAGAATTTATATTGTTTTATATGTCTCACACATTCTCATATCTTTGCCACATATATACATGAGTGCACAAGATGCACAATTTATATTTTATAGGAACTGATGTTATAATAAGATTGTGTTCTTTTCATTATTTAAATACTAATAATCATCCCATCCCTACACATAGTGTCTCTCCTAATTATATAATCTGCAAATCAAGCTGGTCTTACTTCTTTATTATTTTATTCTTATTATTGCATGATCCTTTGTTCTTTCAGTATGATATATGATGATTTCTTGTTGTATACATTATTGTCTCCTTTTTAAATGATCATTATCATTTCATCCTTTTTCAGAGTTTTCGCCAAGAAAGCATGTTATTTTGTGTTTGTCAACTGATTTTTCTGCATTTGTCAAGATGATCATTTATCTTTATGTAGTAACATTTTCATATATAATGAATTTATTTTCATATTTTAATTTATACTTTTGTTGATGGTATATTTCCTTCTTGGTCCAAAAGTATAAATCTTTGGATGGTTTATATTACTAAGTTTTACTAGTATTTTACTGAGGATTTCTGTATGTGTCTAAGTACTTAAAAAGAGTAATCGGTACTTTTGTAATTTCCTGTTGTGGGTTGTTTTTATTCCTATTTGGGTCACACCCAGCGACGCTCAGGGCTTACTCCTGGCTCTGCACTCAGGAATTCCTCCTGGAGGTGCTCTGGGGACCATATAGGATGCCGGGAATCGAACCTGGGCCGGCACAGGCCGGCTGCGCGTTAGGCAAAAGCCCTACCCGATGGGCTATCACCCGGCCCCTGTTGTGGGTTTTGTAGCAGGGTAATTATGACATAGAAGAAACTGAAGTGATTTTCTTCCACTCTGTTTTGGAACAATTTGAAGAGCATTGGTTAAGGATTTCCATGCATGATAGAGCTCACTAATAAAACTGTCTTGTCTATGCCTTTTAATTAGTGAAATGGAAAGTTTCTTCTTTCTTAAGAGAATTTGATCTACTAGAGAAATAGATTGCAATTGTAAAAAACATTTGTGCAGTAAAATAACACTCAATAATCAAGAATACATTCTAGGAAGAGCAGTAATGTAAAATCCTGGCAGCAATTTGATGGAACAATCTGAGATGGTGAGAATGACTCCAGAACTTACTGAGGATAAAAGTCTTGTCCATGGGGAATTTTACGTGATACCTAACCACTCTTCTATGGTGCATAATCAATGATGAAATTTGGGATTAAGTTCTGTACTGTCTCTCTGGCCCAGATTTTTTTAGTTTGAAGACTTTACAACTTCCTATATAAGCCTGAGAACTGCTCTGCTGAGGAGAAACAGTAAACTAGTGAGTGTGGGAAACTTATTTATCACCATATTCGACCCATCAAGGAACATACAAGAGGCCGTTTCAACAAAATAAATCCTACCCAGATTACACAAAGGGGCAAGTCCCTAGATAAAGATTCAGTTTCCTGGGTGGCTCAGCACTCGCTTAACATGAAGGTTTGGTCCCAACACTCTTGGGAAAACCCCTGAGCACAGAGTTGGAATAGACTATAAAGACTGCCAGGAATGGCTCCTACCTTTGGGCCCAAAAATGTTCTTGACAATCGTTACAGGTTTTCGAATGAATCATTCCTCGTGCAAGCCGGCACCTGCCAGACAGGGGCACCTCTCAATCCAGTTTCCAAATAAAGCATTGTCCAGGGAAAATAAACCATTTTCCATGGTGAAATAAACCATTGTCCATGGAAAGCAAAATTATTGTCTAATCTGCAGAATTCTTCTATCCTGAGGCAAAGTCAAATGATGGGGCTGGAAGATAGCACAAAGGGAATGGCATTTGCAGTGCAAGTTGGGCCCAGGTTCAATCTACAGCATCCCATATGGTCCCCTTGAGCACTGCCAAGCAATTCCTGACTGCATAGCCAGAAGAAACTCCTGAACACTGCAGGAGTGACCCCAAAAGCAAAAATAAATAAATAAATAAAATAAAGTAAAGTAAAATAAAATAAAATAAAATGGAGGCTTAGTTTTTAAATCTCCCCTTTTCAACAAAGGATATTGGCATTGGTCGCCTGGACTTACTCCAGTGAACCCTCAAAAGAAAGAATAAAATTTAGCAACAGACTCTCTCCTACCGGCTGAATCAGAAGCAAACTCCTGCTTTAGAGAGGGTCAAGAACTGGCAGGTGGATTTAACAGTTGTTTACATTTGGTACGCCAAAAATCTTCAAAAGCATTTTTTTACTAATATGTTCCCCATAAAAACCCATTGAAAGACAAATGGAACATGTGCTAAAATTATGTAAATCTCTGTGGATCTCAGTGGAGGACAGATATCACCAGACACTTGAAGAACCCAGGGATATTTGGAGTTAAACATATTATACCTGAAATTTAAGACAAACTGGAAAAACACAAAAGTTTATGTCAGCAGCAGGTTGAGATGGTAGAAGGGCTATGAAAAGATTCATTAGATATTCTCCAACTAACGAACAGAGAAAAGAGCAAAAAATAAAGAGGAAGAGCATCCTATATTGACTTTTTAAAGTTCTTTCTCAGTGCCAATCTCCTTGTGTAACATGTGTAAGATGATATCTCATTGTTGTTTTGATCTGCATCTCTCTGATGAATCATGATGACGTGCATTTTTGTGCATTTTTTTTCCATAAGAATTTCTTTCTTGTTGAAGTTTCTGTTCATTTCTTCTCCCCATTTTTTGATGAGGTTGGCCATTTTCTTCTTGTAAAGGTCTACCAGTGCCTGATATATCCTGGACATAAACCCTTTATCAGAAAGTATTGGGTGAATATTCTTTCCCATTCTGTGCACTGTCTTTGCATCTGGGTCACTGTTTCTTTGGAGGTGCAGATAGCTATTTAGTTTCATGTAGTCCAATATGTTTATCTTTGCTTTTAGTTTCTTTGTGAGTAGTGTTTCATCTTTGATGATGCCTTCTGTATCAGTGTCCTGGAGGGCTTTCTGCCAATAGTTTTGATGGTGGGCATTGCCACCTGGTGGGCATTGTTCTTGAAAATAAATCTGCTCAAGCCAATACCTTCCTTTAGGTTCAGCTGGTTTTCAAAGGTTTTTTTTCCCCTTTTGATTCGCACTCCAGAAATGCTCAGGGCTTTTACTCCTGGTTGACTCAGGAATTAATCCTGGCAGAACTTGGGAGACCATGGGGAGGCCAGGAATCGAACTAGGTCAGCCATACTTGAGTGGGCAAATACTCTACCCAATGAGCTATTGCTCCAGCCCCTGAAAAATGGTTTTCTGCTCTAGAAAGAGGTCATTCAAAATTGTATTTTGTGTAGATTTAAAAATGTGAAGTAAAAAGATGTTAAAAACATTTGATGGACTCTATTAGAGTGGGTCCTATTCTCCCTTTTTTGTTGTTAATTGAGACTAAAGAAGATTTCTTTATGTACTGTGGACTCTTTCAACAATTGCTGGGTCCTGGGGATTTATGAGGAATGCCATGCCTGTGGTCTGCCAAATGGGCTACACCAGGAAACATCTTTAGAGGACAGCTACGATAATCGGGGCCATTATCTGTTTAAATTTCCATTGGGCAATCCATCAAAACAAGACAATAAATGAGGTGCTTATAAAGTCTTTTCCCCTTAGCCGGAGTTACCCAAACAACATAGAGAAGGTGTCGGTGGTAACAGGTAAAAATGACCAAGGAGTGAACGGGTAGGAAATGAGGATATTTATCTGCCAAAGCAGATTCAAAGTTTGTGCTCGAAGGTTACAATTTTAAGGTGCACAGTTTGGAAGGTGTTTTACTGTATGACAAGCTGGCGGCGCTAGTCTTTTCATAAGCAATATTGTCAGCAAGCCACGTTAAAAATGGAAAAAGCAGCTGCTCCAATGCCAGCTACTACAATTCAAGGTTTCCACTCCTAGTTTCACTTCATGGCTTCAATTTCTAGACATCTAATGCTCTTCTGCAAACCATGTTCTCCACTGGAGCATACTGCTCAGAGTTAATGCTTAGCAATCAAACCAAATTGTCAGTGCAGACTGATAGCTTCTGATTGACCATCCCGCTAATAATTCATAACAATATGAAGAATTTGGCCCATAAGTACTAAGAAAGAGCCTTATTTGAAGGGGAAAAAATGATGGTTTTCATTTTTTTAAATTTTTTATTTTTGCCAGTTACAAAGACA
>JAJIBD010001119.1:0-29121 GCA_021461705.1 Cryptotis parvus | reverse complement strand
AAGTGATCAAGTGATCAAAGACAGAAGAGCAGAAATACTGGAAGATGCAGCAGAAGCTGGGAAAAGCATTTGCATCGCCCCGCCTGTCCTTCGCCAACTATAAGACCAAGATGAGTGCCCTCCGACGCCCTGATGGATCTATCACATCTTCCAGAAAGGCAATGGAGAAGATTATCCAGGACTTCTACTCAAATCTCTTTGATAGCCACATCCACCTGCCCACATACCAAATTCTACAGGATAGGTATGTCATTCCCAACGTTCTCCCTTCTGAAATCCGACATGCCATCTTGTCGGTAAAGAAGGGAACAGCACCAGGCCCAGACAAAAGTGAGACCCGAACACCTGAAGAATCTGCCGTCAAGTACTCATCAATACACTAGCTTGGCTCTTCACGGCGCTACCTGTCCGAATGCAAGGTACCCTCCCAATGGAAAACCGGCAGAACAGTTCTACTGTTCAAGAAGGGAGACATTCACGACATCGGCAACTATCGCTCCATCTACCTGCTGTCCGTCATCTACAAGCTGTTTACACGAGTCATCCTGAACAGGATTGGCAGAACACTAGATGAAGGACAACCATGTGAGCAAGCTGGCTTCCTGGAAAGGATTCAGCACAATTGACCATATCCACACAGTAACCAAGCTCATTGAGGTTTGAGGGAGTACAAAATGCCACTCTGTCTCACGTTCATTGATTTACAGAAAGCCTTTGATTCTGTGGAGACTGAAGCGGTCATCGAAGCCCTAGCCAAACAGGGTGTTCAAAACCCAATACATCAAGATGCTTCGTGAGCTGTATTACGGATTCACCACCAGGATCTCACCATTCTACAAAGAAGTGATCATTGATGTCAAAAGAGGGGTTCGACAGGGTGATACCATTTCACCAAAACTCTTCAGCGCCACCCTCGAGAACATCATGCAACAATTAGAATGGGAAGGAATGGGAGTGAAGATAGATGGTCGGCAAATACACCACCTCCGCTTTGCTGATGACATCGTTCTAATAACACCAAACATTAGCCAAGCAGCACAAATGCTGGCTGACTTTGACCAAGAATGTGGAAAGATAGGTCTACAGCTGAATCTCAGCAAAACTATGTTCATGAAAAATGAACTAGTTCCAGAGGCCCCATTCACTCTCAATGGAACCAACATCTCTGAATGTAGCAGTTATGTGTACCTAGGTCAAGAAGTCAACATGATGAACGACCTAAAACCTGAGCTGTGCAAGAGGAAGAGAGTGGCATGGAATGCCTTCAAAGGCATTGAAGAAATAGCTAAAAGGACAAAGAACCTCCGGCTCCGGGCACATCTCTTTGACTCCACCGTTCTCCCTGCATTAACATACGCCTCAGAGACCTGGGCCCTATGAAAGCAGGATGAATGAGAATGCTATTCAGGTCTCCCAGAGAGGAATCGAAAGAGCTATGCTTGGAATATCACGCCTCACTCAAGTGAGAGAAAGGAATCCGGAGTTCTGACCTCCGTCGCTATTCCAGAATCAGGGACGCTGTCTCCTTTGCCAAGGCATCGAAAATCAGATGGGCCGGACATTTAATGCGATTTGGAGACAACCGCTGGACTAGAGCCGTTACCGACTGGATCCCACGGGATGTCAAAAGATCACGTGGCCGCCCACCTACAAGATGGTCAAGACCCTGAAGGAATGGTTTGAGGCTCTTCATATTCCTGAATCAACCAGATGCCATTGGGCTACATTGGCACGTGATAGGGTCCAATGGAAAAGTTACTGGTGCCCACTCGAGCAAATCGATGAATAACGGGATTCAATTTATCAAGTGATTATGGGGAGAAACCCAACATGGAGGAAGAAATTAAAGTAAAACTTCTGAGTAGGTGTGAAAAAAAATTCTATTAATTAGCGAGCATATGCAAGAAAGCAGAGAGAGGCTTGACTCGAGTGAAAAAAATCCACAGTGGATTATTAATAGTAGCATTCTATAAGTAAAACACAAGTTACTGACAAATGACACCTCAAAATTTAAATGATGGTCACCAGAGAAAAAAATACAAGGGTAAAGCTTTTTGCCTTTCATACAGCCAACTCTGGTTCAATCCCCAGCACATGTAGGTCCCCAGCACAGCCAAGAATAAGCCCCATGCGGGGCCGGAGCGAGATAGCCCAGCGGGTAGGGCGTTTGCCTTGCCACGCGCCGGCCCATGCTGGCCCGGGTTCGATCCCCAGCATCCCATATGGTCCCCCCGAGCACCACCAGTAGTGATTCCTGAGTGTAGAGCCAGGAGAAACCCCTGAGCATTGCCGGTGTGACCCAAAAAGCAAAAAAAAAAAAGAAAAATAAGCCCCATGTACCATTACGTGTGACACTGCCTCACCCCACAAAATAAATGAAATTTAGGCACTAAATATAAATGAAATAAACGTGACACATATGAACCAGGTTAAGATGATAGGATGAGATTTGCAGAAAGTATTCCTAGAACTTAAGTGAAGTAAAAAAAAAGAAAAGTGAATTTAGTTGAAGTAAAGGCTATGAGAATAAGCCTCCTAGATTTCTTCAGAACCACCGAATTGAAGTTTACAGGATGAGCCAGAGTTTGAAAGAATAAAAGTGAGGATAATATTTTATAAAATAGAAAATCACATAAGATGAAGAACTAGGAAGTCAATGCCTTGAAAAAAAGTTACTCTTAATGCAAATGATGGCTTCTAAGTGTACGTAGCGTAACCCACAATGTGTGGGAGGAGGAGAGAAGAGAGAGAGAGAGAGAGAGAGAGAGGAGAAAAGAACCTGCCATTTAGGCAGGACGTGGGAGGGGAGGGAATTGGGGACATGGTGTGGTGGTTGAGGGGCACTGGTGGAGGGCGGGGTGCTGGAACACTGTGTGACCGAAACCCCCAAGCGTGAACAACGTTGTAATTGTATATCTCACGGTGGTATAATAAAATGTTAAAAAAAAAAAAGAAAAAAAGTTACTCTTATACATGGAGTTAATGATAGACAGTGGTTATTAAAGATCAAAATACAGAACAGGATCGAAGTATCAAAATTAGTTGTATATATATTACAACAACACATAATTTTAATACTGAATTGGGGTTAGACTCAGGTAGCTATAAAATGAGGAGCAATGCAGATCCTAGGGAGTAAAGAAGACTTTCTGAAAAATAAAACTGATATCTAAACTAGGAAATTAACAGAAATCAAACAAGTCTAGGGAGGAAAATGGGAAATACAGCACAGACTAGAAGGAAAATAGTATCCAGAGATTACTGTGCAAAAGCCAGAAGGAATAAATTACAATACTATTAGGTGGATGGCAAAAATGGTGGGTACTAAGGTGAATGAGTTAAGACTGAAAAAGGGATCAGCGATAGTACAGCAGGAAAGGTGTTTAGCCTTGCAAGTGGCTTTCTCAAGTTTAATCCCTGGCATCCCATATCGTTCCCAAGCCCACTGGGAGTTAATTCCTGAGTTTAGACCAAGGAGTAACCCCCTGAGCATGCGGGTGTGGCCCAAAAGAGAAAAAAAAACTGAAGAAATAAATAGGTATCAGCAAAAAAAAAAAAAAAATGCTAAGTATATAGACTTTACCTAAGAATGTTCTCTTAATTGCACTGAAAGATTCAGATCAAAGAAAATAAATTTTGGAGTAGTAAGTGACTGTATTACCAAGAAAAAAAGGTTGTAAACTCAATTAGCTACAGAAATTAGATTAAATAATAGAGCACAGAGAACTAGGCATAGCTGTGGAGAACTAATGTGCCATCTAAAGTCGAGTAAATTGTTGCAATGAACACATATGATTCAGTCTTGCTAGATCTTACAATTTGGGAAGAAAAGCAAAAATTTTAATTTTAAAACTAAATCTGAATTTTTTTATTTTGGTAATTCAATTTCTTTAAACATAAAAGATGAACTTGAGAGGACAAGAAAACTAGACTATGAGTTGACCTGAAACTATAGTTATCACCACGGCAGAAGCTCGACTAGACAAAACTGGATCTGTGATTTAAATACTAAAATATTTATCAATCTGAGTTCTTTGGGTCCCTCCCCCCAAAATTTCAAGCTATAGTGACACTGTATCCTCAGTCATATTATCATATTTTGATGACGTGGAACCAATGGACGGTGTCTCAGATTACTTAAGAACTTCATTCAGATACTCATTAGAGAGTAAAGATAAATAAATCACTTATTCAAACATACGTTTTTAAATATTTTTATTATTAATATTTTATTATACCACCGTGAGATATACAATTACACAGATATTCATGTTTGGGTTTCAGTCATGTGTTCTCAGAAAGCTACAATGTTTGACCAATGGATATTTACGGTGGTAATTTTGCAAAAGATTAGGAAATAATGTTGTCATCCATGTACCCCAAGCATCACCATCTGTGGCCAAGGGTATTTGCCTTGCACACTCCTAATCTGGCATCCCATATGGTCCCCTTCTCCCACCAGGAATAACCCCTGAAACCCACCAAGTACAGTCCTCAAAAAAAAAAAAAAGACAATGGGGCCGGAGCCATAGCACAGCGGGTAAGGCGGTTGCTTTGCGTGGCTCCGACCTGGGTTCGATCCCCGGAATCCCATATGGTCCCCTGAGCACCGCCAGGAGTAATTCCTGAGTGCAAAGCCAGGAGTAACTCCTGAGCATTGCCAGGTGTGACCACAAAAAAAAAAAAAAGGACAAAACTTCACAAATTAAGAATAAACTTTATCAAGATTTCATTGCCTGTTTCTTATGTTGTATTTCTAATTCCTACACTATACACTGCCTTATATTCATGTCTAATGTTATATCCTTCAATAAAACCTTGAGCATTTTGAAGCTGAAAGCATACAAGAGTTAAGGTACTTCACAGAAGAAACACTATCTGCATTTGATATTCCTAGCAGCACTATTCACAATAGCACTATTCACTATTCACAACCTGAATGCCTGAGAACAGAAGACTGGCTAAAGAAATTATGGTAAATCTACACAATGGAATACTATGCAGCTGTCAGAAAAGACAAAGTCATGAAATTTACCTGCAGATGGATTGACATGGAGATTATCATGCTGAGTGAAACTGGTCATAAGGTAAAGTACAGATATAGAATGACTGCATTCATTAGTGGGATATATATACATACTAGTTTTCTACCAATTGTGGGAAATGATAACACCACACTAGAACTGAGCCTTGAATGTACACAAAGGGATTTACATGATAATCCCTAAATGTCTACGGGGCAAGTCACAATGTAAGAAAGGAGAGAGAGAGAGAGAGGGAGGAGAGAGAGAGAGAGAGAGAGAGAGAGAGAGAGAGAGAGAGAGAGAGAGAGAAAGAGATAGAGAGAAGAAAGGGAAAAGAGCCTGCTATAGAGGCAGGCTGGGGGGGGGGGGTAGGGAATCTGGGGCCATTGGTGGTGGGAATAGGGCACTGGTGGAGGGATGGGTGCTGGAACACTGTATGACTGAAACCCAATCATGAACATCTTTGCAATTGTATATTGCACGGTGGTATAATAAAAAATTTTAAGGAAAAAAGAGTTAAGGTGCTTGACCTACAGCAACCAGCGCAGACTCAACCCCCCAGAACTGAACCTATTGGTCCCACAGCACCAGTAGAAGTGACCCCTGAAAGCAGAGCCAACAGTAGCCCCCACGTACCACTAGGGGGCTCAAACCCACCCCGTGCACGCTCCCAAAAAATTTCGGCATTTTCCATCAATTTACTTTAATAGATATTTTATATTTTAAATGACTATTGATAATTTACAATCTCATCCAATAATGTTGAATTTTCTTATTTATACAGAGCAGATTTTCAAAATTTTTTCTAGGCTACATTCACCTCATTCCTTATTTTATTAGATAATTCACTTTACTCTGGATTTATGGAAATATTTCTAAGGTTTCAGAATTAAATATAATGCTTACTGTTAACAGACAGTCTTTACTGGAAAAGTTCAGTTCATAGTTTGAGGGTTTTATTTTAAAAAATGAGAAAAAATTTTATTGCATACTAAAGGAAGTTTTGTTATTAACCCTAACCCTAAATATTAACTATTCTTACATATGATTTCTAATGAACATGTAAAATATATTTGCCCTTGCCTATTTTTCTGTTTATATTTTCAAAGCTAAGAAGGTGAAATTTTAAAAAAAGTAAAATTTTTATCATTGTTTTTACTACCTGGACCAATTTAAAATTGGTATTACCTGTTACTTCAAAATACATATGTTGGACCAGAGCGATAGCACAGCAGGTAGAGTGTTTGCCTTGCACGGCGCCAACCCGGATTCCATCCCCAGCATCCCATGTGGTCCCCTGAGCACCGCCAGGAGTAATTCCTGAGTGCAGAGCCAGGAGTAACCCCTGAGCATCGCCAGGGTGTGACCCAAAAAAGCAAAAAAAAAAAAAAGAAAAAACATGTCAAATTACGATCATTAATTACAACTAATGCTCTGATACTGTTTCATACAAATATCATTATAATAAAAAAGACAAACAGTGGAACTGTTGGTAAGGGGTATAGGAAAATCAAAACCTTCATATATTGCTGTGGGAAAACAAAATGGTATAGGTAGTTTGGAAATCAACCCAGTAGTCTCTCAAAAGATCGAGTTCAATATATGACCCAGGAGCACTGGGGAGACAGTGCAGGGTAATCTACTGCTTGATGCAGCCAACACAATTTTAAATACCTGACAGTAGACATGATCCTTGAGCACACCTAGATGTGGCCCAAAAACCAGCAAGAAATATATCCATTTTATATCCAGTATATATCCATTTTATATCCAGGCAAGCCTGGCAAGCTGCCCGCGTCGTATTTGATATGCCAAATACCAGTAATAATTATGTTAGGTCATTCCCATGACCTAATATAATGGCTTGAGGTTCTTTATGTTCCTGAAGCAAGCAGATGCCCTTGGGCTCTACTAGCATGAGACAGGATATATGGAGATGTTACTGGAGCCCGCTCGAGCAAATTGATGATGAACGGGAAGATAGTGATAGTGACAGTGATATATCCTTATATATCCATTTTAACTGTTTCCCACTCTTTGTCCAATATCCACTCTTTGTTCAATATTCTATCAACATTTCTGTGTAAGTTTTTTTTAGTCAACAAGTCTTAATACCTCTTGGATATACCTGATATTGAGATTCTGGGTCATACCATATATAAAAAATATACATGAATTTGTATACATATGTACATACATGTATTTGTACATTATACATATACTACATATATTAAATGTATTTGTGTAAGAATCCCAATCTTAAATATACCCAAGATGTACGGAAACATGTCCACTACAAAATTTATACACTAAGTTGACAGCAAAATATGCAAAAGAAATGGAAAACAATCCAACTATCTCTCAAGTCAAGAATGAAAAAACATGGTATACACAGGGCTGGGCAATAGAACAGTGGGCAGGGCACTTGTCTTGCATGCAGTTGGCCCAAGTTCAATCACTAATATGACATATGAGTGCCGCCATAAATGATCCTTGAGCACAGAGTCAGGAATAAGTTCTGAGTACTGCTGAGCATGGTCAAAAAATAACAGCAATTAAAAACCTGTTATATACATAAATATTATTTGAAAAGAAAGGAAGTATACAATACATGCATAAGGTGAAATGACCTATAAAATACTATACTAAGGGAAAGAAGTAACTCACAGCAAGCTACATATTCTATGAATCTACTTCTGTGGAATGTCTAGACAGCAAATCTGTAACAAATGAAATTAGTGGTCAACTAAGGATGAATTCTAGTGAGAATCTGGATTTACTGCTAATAGCTATAATATTTCTTAGAGGATTGTTGGAGGACAGGTTTAGCTAACCTGGGAGCTTTGTCGTTTTTGCCCACTCACAGCTTAATCTTATTTAAGCCAAGGTTCTTTCTAATGAGACCTCTCTTCTATGTAAACACTGCTAGAGGGTGTGGCAGTTACAGAAGTCACCTTGATTGAATAACTTCTGACTTATACATCTACTAAGACTTCTATGTTTTCTAGATTGGGCACAGCTCCTCTTTATACCCACTGCACCCAGCGTGGGACAGTTAGAATTTACCAGGAGACTACCACCCTGGCTACGTTGAGACTATAGGAAGGCTATAGGAAGGATCATACTAGTTTGCTCTAAGCAGGCCAGTGTGACCCTTTCAGTACACAAGAACAAGATACTCAGAATCACCCTGGTGCAGATAATAATAAGAAGGACCTTGTGGGTACCATCTAGATTACATGAAGCTCATGAAATTAAGATGTATTACTTTATATCAGCCCCTCTCTCTCTCCAGTGTTTTACATAAGAGATAATCTCGGGATTAGTCCTTGGCATAACCTTTGTTTATACCTGCAATAGGGTGTGGCACTACACTCCTTTAGAGTTCTTTGTTGACATGACCCCTCCCCGTTGGATTACTTTGGTGTATATAAGGGGCTGACTTGAGGCCCCTTCACCTTTTGGGCCTTTTAGCTTGCGGCTTTTGGCTCCTGTGGCTTTTGGCTCCTCGGCCTTTTGCTTTTGGCTTTTGGCTTTTTGCTCTTTAGCCTTTTGCTCCTTCTGGGTAGGACTCCAGCTCGGGTGAGATCCTCTCTCTTTGGTGGGAGACTTAGGCTCTTTTGTATGGTCTAAGTTCGGACCAGAGCTAAAGTTTGTTCATTATACTGGAGTGCTGTGGAAGAGCTTTTGTACTATTAAAAGCCTTTTTTGGAACTGCACCGACTCGTGAGTTTTCATCTGTTCTCCCGGCGTCCTCGGAGGTAGAAGAGAACCTCTGTCCTGACACTGTTGGGGACCCTGGCGGCGTTCCGACAGAGGATGATAAAAATTTTCTAAAAACAACTGGTTTCTTTTGGTTGGGGGGTCTAATATCGGGCTTATTTATTTTTTACAATCAATTACATGTATCTAAGGCTCAAGAATTGTGTCCCTCAAATCATTTTTTCTTGTATTCCTCAAGATTTGATAATATGCTTTGCTTTGATTCAGTTATAATGGTAATTTTAAGTATTTTTAGTTCTTGAAAATTATCACTATTTTTTTCTTCAATATTGTATTCCATCACTATATTCACTCTTCCAGAATTCCAATTGAATAAATGAGGCTTTTCAATTTATTCATCAATATGTCTTAGTTTTACAATTATATTTTCATTCACATTTTTCTCTGATCTTGAAATTAACTCCCTATCCATTTGATAGTTTATGCTTCACTATATTATCATTTTCAGTATGTCAAGCAGTTACTATATACACATAATTTTCATTGTTCTTATTCTAAGACACAACATGCTCTGAATAAAAAGTAGAAATAAAAAGTAGATTACCTTTTAAGCTAAGGCACTTTAAGATAAAAAATTATTTGACCTTTTCTCCTTTATAATAGTATTCTTTAAAAAAAACTCTTAAAAGTTCTCTAGCCACTTTCCCAACAAATATGACCTACATACATCAAGGCACAGAAAGAACAAATTCTATTATATCCCATTTTAAAATTAGAGAAACTAAACCCCAATAAAATCATTTTAAATATAGTTTCTCCCCAACTGACTCTGAAAAAAAATCAAACACACAGAAAAGTTGAAACCATATTTGAAATTGTAATAACTGCCACATTTTTCTCTTTCTCCTCTCTTCTACACATTGCGCACGCACACTCACACACACACACACACACACACACACACACACAATTTTGACACCCAACACTTTCTAAGCCCATTCCTGAGCCCAGCAACACTTTTAAGTGATTCAGCAGCATGTTTATCTCTAAAAATCACATACTGTAGAGATTGGCGTGAGCAGAAAAGGAGGGTTTCAGTCATATCAGAGGCACTCAGAGGCTTAGCCCAGTTCTGTTCTCAGTGGAACTTAGAGAACCATGCAGTACCTGGAAACTGAACCAGAATAGGTCGAATACAAGACAAGGGTCCTAATTCCTATAGTGTCTCTCTGGGCCCCTAAGAAAAAGTATTCATGGTGTGGGAGGGAAGAGTTTGAATCACAACTAGCAGTGCTTAGGACTTATGTCTTGTTTGATACTCAAAGCCTGAACCTTACCCACTGTACTATCTTTCAGGCCCCCAAAGGGAATTCCTGAATAACCATGATACTATTATCATACCAAATAAATCATGAATCATGAAATTTTAATACTCTCTTACATAGTTATGTGGAAGGAGACTCAAAACAATCACTTTAGTAATCTTACCAAAAGTTCTTATCTTCACTTATCCAGTTGGACCTGAAATGCTTTTCCACTGATTTAAATGAGATACATACACTAAACTTCAATAAGCTTTCTAGCATTATGCAGTTTTAATGTATAATCTTTTTGGGGGGGAGGAGGGTGGAGTGTCTCCATACCCAGTTGTGCTCGGTGATTACTCCTGTTGGAGGAGCTCAGGGAACTATATGCCATACTGGGGATCAAACCAAGGTCAACAACATGCAAGCAAGAGTCCTGTACTATCACTGAAGCCCTTGCAATTAAATCTTTTAAAACTATAAGCTCTTAAGGCAGAGAGATAGTATGGTGGGTAGGATCTTGCCCTTTACACAGTTGACCTGGGTTTAATCCCCAGCACCTAAGACGGTCCTCTGAACACCACCAGGAGTGATCCCTAAATGCAGAGCCAGAAGCCTGACCACTGTTCGGTGCATCCCTCCAACCCTCCCCCAAGTTTAAACTTTTGTAGTTCCACGTAAGTTCATACTATAACAAATTATTTTTTCTATACCAGTTATAGAAAATATAACTGCAGGGGCCAGGGCGATAGCCCAGTGGGTAGGTATGTGGCCGGCCCATGCCAGCCCGGGTTCGATCCCCGGGCATCCCATATGGTCCCCCGAGCACCACCAGGAGTAATTCCTGATGCAGAGCCAGGAGAAACCCCTGAGCATTGCCGGGTGTGACCCAAAAAAGCAAAAAAAAAAAAATATATATATATATATATATATAATAAAAACTGCAGAGCCTAGCAAGCTACCCGTGTCATATGTGTCATGCCATAAACCAGTAACAATTACAGACCTCATTCCCATGACCTGAAGGAATGGTTTGAGGTGCTTCATGTTCCTGGAGTGAGCAGATGCCCTTGGACTACACTAGCATGTGACAGGACGTATGAGATGTTACTGGCACCCGCTCGAGCAGATCGATGAACAACGGGAAGACAAGTAATACAAGTTAAGTGATACCAGTAATAGATTTCAAAGTTTTTAAAATAAACAAATTTTTAAATAAACAAAGTTTAAAATAAACCAAGTTTTTAAAATAAACAAGTATAATTTTAAAATAAAGTTTTTAAAATAAACAAGTATATCAAGTACAAATATAATTAATAAACCAAATGAGGAGCTCTACAGTACAGCAGGTAGGCCGTTTGTCTTGCACAGAGCCAACATCGTTTGGATCCCCGACATCCCATATGGTTCCCTGAGCACTGCCAAGAGAAATTACTGAGTGCAGAGCCAGGAGTAACCATGGAGTGTCATCAAGTATGGCTTAAAAACCAAAACTGAAAAATAAAACCAATTAACTTATTTTATAAATAAAAAAAACTAATAATTATATTCATGAAGCTACTGAAAAACTAAATTTTCAAAGGGAATGATTTAATCTTAGTTACTGTTGTTAGGAAGTAAATAGTATGTTTGTAAAATGAAAGCTGGTAAAGGTAAGTGAAGACTGGTGGAAGATGGGCATTAGAATGCTTACCATGAAACCCTACCATTAATACTGCAAATCATGGTGCTACAAATAAAAAAAATACATGAAATTAGCCTATTGTCAAGGGCATACAGCCCAGTTCAGGAGTTTCATAGATAGGCTGGGAGACGGTACAGTGGATAGAATATAGGTAAGTATGCATCTGACCCAATTTCATCCCCAGTACCACATGGCCTCCCAAGACTCAGTGGTTGAGTCCTTGAGGCTCAGCCTCTAGCACTGACCCACAGTCCCATAATCACCAGGCATAACACCCAGACTTCTAGACACTATTTGAGATAACCCCCTTAGCCCCCATTCCCCATCCCATTGACAACCAAAAACAAGTTTTAAGGGCCAGAGCAATAGTACAGCAGGGACAGTATTTGCCTTGCACGCAGCCGACCTGGATGCGATCCCCGGGATCCCATACGGTCCCCCAAACACTGCCAGGAGTAATTCCTGAGTGCAGATCCAGGAGTAACCCCTGAACATCGCTGGGTGTCCCCAAAGAGACAAAAATAAAAGGCAAATTTTTATACCCAAAAAGATAAGACAAGCTAAAGACAAAATTGTGTCCCTTCAGATAAGAACTATGCCTGTATTCTGTAATTATATCTATAATCACAGAAATACTAAAATGAATAACAAAGTAAAAGCTAACAAGAGTACTTTTACATGCTACTAGGCACAGTTCTAAATAAGTAGATTCTAAGATTTATTGCAATCCTCCAGTTACTCCATTTCCACTAACAGTGAAATTCTTGTATGAAAGGTCTTAGGTAATAGGAATGGCTTCATCTTTACAGAAATAATAGAGGAAAAGACATAACTTCAAGAAAATGGAAAGGCACAAAACAAAGCATACATATCACAAATAGACAGGTGAGTCCTACTAAATTTTTTTTCAATTGAAGAAATTAGGCTGGATAAACAGGATTGGGACTAGTTTATATGAGATTTATATAATTTAACAAACTGATGCAAACTTAGTAAATAGCTAGAACATGGCACCACTAAAGGCTCTTTACCTTCTAAAAATGTCATTAAAATGGAAACCTGGCACTAATGGAGAATGAGACAGATCTGAGAAGAAACTGCCCACATCTAACAGTCAATAAATTACTTGGTACCTGAGAAAATAGAGAATAAAAATTGAATAAAGGTACCACCCTCCACATTGAGAGACAGTTCTTAAGTTACAAAGATAATAATGCTATTTACAAAAAGATAATGAACAGAAGTTTTAGAAATAGTTATCATATAAACTATAAATTTTAAAATTGAAGTCATTTTTTTATTCTACATATATTAAGAACTGGGTATTGATCAGCCATACAATAAACTGCATAATCCATATCAAACTTAAGAAAATCTCTCCCAAATTCTTTTCCTGGTAATTAACGAGTTCCTTTAAAAGAGAAGAAACTTGAGTCGGGGAAAAATCTCAAGTTTGGAAAACTAGATTACTTACCAGTAACTTGAGTTATCCTATTGGGTCTTTTCCCTCACAGATCCACCTCTCTTGCCCTTCTGTCCAACATGAGATTCTTCCTGATAGGCATCCACTGGAACTGAGGGGGCATGCAGTACAGATGCATATGTAAGAAAGCTGAGGGGAGGGGATTTGGGAGATGCTAGAGACATGCTTCAGTGCACTTGCTTACCTTCCTGTAATTGGAAATTTCAACGGTTCCTTGGTCCTCGAGGCATTCACAATAACTTCAAAGAATGTGGATCTGTGGAGATTACCCAATAGGAGAACTCCAGTTACTGGTAAGTGATCCAGCTTTTTCTTCTCTATTAGAATAAGAAGATTACTTAATTTTATTTGAGATTGTTTAGTACATGTAGAACTAAGGGGGAAGGGTTGTTAATTCACCAGATAACTATACGTACATGCAAAAAATACATTAACAATGTGAGCTAAATGCCATCAGGAATTTCTGGCATCAGTAGAAATGCAACCAAAAAAGCGAACTATTTCAGTAATTTCATTTTTATATTTTCTACGTATGGCATCCACATTTTAATATACAAAAACATCAGCTATTACACTATTCAAATACTGAAACACCAAAAAATTTAAATATTAGTATAAAAACAATTCATTGATTGAAATAAGCCTTTTGTTTTTATTTTTGTTTCTGGGCCACAGCTGGCAGTACTCAAAGGCTACTAACGGGAAATGCTATGGCAGGAGGGAAGCTTGCTATCACTGTGCTTGGGAAGCGGTGTGGTAACTATGACTGAACACAGAGCAAAGCATGAGCAAATAGCCCTTTGAGCTAGTCTCACAGGAAAAATATACCATTCCTCACCCAAATTTAATTAACATTCACAGAAACTTAGTATGCACACCACCAGTATGAACTTACAATCTTTAAAACTTCAGATAAAGAGGATCAAGACATTCCATTTATTACTCAGTAAGTCTAAAACAGCCAAAAAGTAAAGAATATTTTTTATTAACTTACATTTTTTTAAAATGTATTTATTTTTTATTAACTTACATTTTGCTCCTTACCGAGTGAGCAAGAACTGCATAAAGATCTTACAATTGATACAATACAGGTGTATTAATCCAAAAAAGTAATACTTTTTATTAACTTACATTTAAAGACATCATTAATATTTTTTTAATTTTTTTAAAAGATCATATGAAGATATACTACTACCAGTGATTCAATACATAGTAATCAAATGTCCACTGTAAATGTGATATAGCAGTGATATTCTTCACCAATCCTTTTACAACTAAGCAGTTCAATATTCATACCCTAGGTTCTGCAAGAAACCTACTCTAACTAAATTCTTAGTTCACTTTTTACTCCTTATTGAATACTGGACACAGATCTTACAATTGATATAATAGATTTATTAATCAAAAATATTATTCCTACAGTATGAGCTAAAATGGCGTTAAGAACAAGTAATATTCAACTTTTATTATATCAAATGCAGCTGACATTAAAGTCTAACGGATGTGAAACAGGTATTAATTGTAAGAGAATTAAAATATCTTCAATATATATGTTTACTGAAGAAACCAACCTTAGGGCCCATCCCCAGCACCATATGCTCCCCCTGAACACCGTTAGGATGATTGCTGAGCATCAGTGGGTGTGGCCCTCAACAAGACCAGCCTTGAAAGTTATGTTTGCTGTAGTTACTATACCATAACAAAAGCGAATTTTATGAAAAAAAAACTTAGAAAGTGGTCGGAGTGATAGTACAGTGGGTAGGGCACTTGCCTTGCATGTGACTGACCTGAGTTCAATTACTGGCATCTCAAATGCCATGAGCCCCACCAAGAGTGGAGACAGAAGTAAGCCCTGAACATTGCCAGGTGTGAGAAAGAAAGAAAAGTGTGAGAGAAAGAGAGAAAAGGAGAGAAAAGGAGAGAAGGAAGGAGAGAAAGAAGGAAGG
The DNA here is from genome assembly GCA_021461705.1 of Cryptotis parvus. Classification (NCBI taxonomy): domain Eukaryota; kingdom Metazoa; phylum Chordata; class Mammalia; order Eulipotyphla; family Soricidae; genus Cryptotis; species Cryptotis parvus. The sequence continues at coordinate 13,957 of JAJIBD010001119.1, read as the reverse complement.
AAGGAAGGAAGGAAGGAAGGAAGGAAGGAAGGAAGGGAGGGAGGGAGGGAGGGAGGAGGAGGGAGGGAGGGGGGGGGGGGGGGGGGGGGGGGGGGGGGGGGGGGGGGGGGGGGGGGGGGGGGGGGGGGGGGGGGGGGGGGGGGGGGGGGGGGGGGGGGGGGGGGGGGGGGGGGGGGGGGGGGGGGGGGGGGGGGGAGGAGGGAGGGGAGGGGAGGGGGGAAGGGGAGGGAAGGAAGGAGGGAAGGAAGGAAGGAAGGAAGGAAGGAAGGAAGGAAGGAAGGAAGGACGGACTTAGAATGTCAATTCAAAGTATTGTGTAGGTTCCAATAATTTTAGTATTCATCCACAAAAAGGTACAATTTTTTCCACTTTGCAGGGCCTCTCCCCCCCTAATTTTTAAAAATTTTAATAACAATTTTTTCTAAATATCTTTCAATGAAAAATATTTCATTTCAACATACCAAAAAAAAGGTATTCCCGGTAATCAAGAACAAATCAAGGGGCTCAAGAGGTAGTACAGCCGGATAAGGTGCTTGCCTTGCACACCACCAAGCTGGCTTCAATCCTCAGCACTCATACGGTCCCTTGATCCCACCAAGAGTGATCCCTGAGCACAGAGCCAGGACTAAGTCCTGAGGAAAAGCAAGTGTGGCTCAAAACCAAAGGAAAAAAAAAGAACCAAATGAAACATTTCACTAATGAAAATCTAGTCCATAAAATCAAACTACACTTCATTAAAAAACTGCTCAAAATGAATGTGGTCCTTAAACTTTACTTCCATAATCACCCATTGGTTTGAGCATTATGTTTTAGCTAAAATTTTTAAATTAAAGCTGTTAATTCAGATCCACTGTTTTCTAATTTTCAATTAAGATTTAAAATTCTAATACACCTATATTATGATTGGAAGTATTCATGTTAAATCCTGTACTTGTAATCTAATAATGTTTTTATTTCATATAAATTCAGTAAAATTATTCCAAAATAGGGCAAAATGAATTATAACCCTGATTTTAAGTAATGCTACAAAAACAACTTTTTGCTTGCTCCTTAAGCAGCTTATCAAACAAGACCTAAGTTCTTAAACAGTGGATTTAACCCACTGTGAGGTCATGTAATGAATGTGGGGGCAGGGGCAGAATCACATAATCTTGAAAGTGTTAAATAAATTTGTAGTTTATTATTTTTTCATTATGAACTATATACAGAGCCACATAAAATTTTCTTAGGTGAAAGGTTCACAAACGGAAAAAGCTTAAGAAGCTGGTCTAGAGAAACTGGAAAGACTATAAGTACAGTAGCCTGGGTCTCTGCCAACCCAGATTCAATCCCAGGCACCCAATATGGTCCTCTGAGTACCACTAGGAGCAATCCTGAGCCATGAATGAGCTCTGAGCACTGCTGGCTATAGAAGGAAGAAGGAAAGAGGAGGAAGAAAGTGGAAGGAAAATGAGGAGGGAAAGGAAAGGAGAAAGAGGAGGAACTAGAGTAGTTTTACCTCCTATTCCCGCCTCTTCTTCCTCCACCTCCAGAAGAATCTTGTTTCTAACTTCTTTTCACTAGACCCTCCCTTTTCATTATCCAAACTGCTATGTGGGTTCCAAAATTATATACATTTCTTTTTCAAATCAAATGTGCATTTCCCTTAGTCTATTCATCGACCCACAAAGAAAAAAAAACAATAAAAAACGACTTTGAGGCTGGTGAGACAGTACAGTTTTTCAAGCTGCTTGCTTGCCTTACACACAGCTGACCTGGGTGCAATCCTCTGTACCTCATATGGTCCCAAGCACCACTCGGAGTGACACCTGAGTAGAATCAGAAATAACCCTAAACACAGCTAAATGTGGCCCCAAAACATACAAGAACAAAGAGACATCTTTCTGTTGTACAATTTAATGCACATTAACTTATAATCAAGTGGCTGCCAAAAAGTTATATACATCTGAAAAACAGGGATTAAAATAAAGGGAAAAAATATTAAAAAATAGGGCATATTAATAAGGACAAAATATAGGATAGACATAGGTAGGAAAATATACTTCACAAGGTAATTGTAATGATAAAATTAATGTAAAGCTTTCTGAAATATCAGACTTATCAAAAACACAGAAGGAATTATTCTCTAACAACCTTATACACCTTCAGAAACAAACAGTCTAAGATCTACACAAAAATCTAAGCTTTACTCAAAACTTTATTGTTTATATTAACATTCGTTCTTATATTTTGAAATAATGTTCTTTCTATTGGAAGATAAAGAAAAGTAATCAACATTGATGCCTAAGAATAGTACAGCAGCAGGAGAAAGTTACAAGAACATGCTAGTACTAAAACTGAATTGCAAATATCACCATTTTATCAAGATTTTCAAAATATATTATTTGAAAATAGTCAATGTTTAGTTACTAAGTGTTCATTATCATCACACAGTTATATATAAATTATACAGCCAAAAATCAGCTATTTTTCATTTTATTTTAGGCACCGGTTTACAATACTCTTAATGGTATTATTTCATGCATAACACATTCCAACGCCACACTCCCTCCACCTGAGAGTCCACTTCCCTTTGTGGTTGTCCCAAAGTCCCCCACCCTTGTTCTATTCTAAGTCCCCCTTCTCTTCCTTATGGTAAGCTTCCTAATGAAGATCAGTTCCGGTTTGATGCCTCTGGCCATTTGTCATTCATCTAATATGTCAAGAGATCATTCTGTACCTTTCCCTCTCCCAACTTCACTCAGCATGACACTCTCAAGATCCATTCAAGTAGCAGCAGATTTGGTTGACTCTATCTTACAGCTAAGTAATTTCCCACTGCATATATGTACCATAGTTTATTTATTTGGTTATCTGTTCTCCAACACTTTATTGTTTCCAAATGTTGACTACTGTGAAAAGTGCTGTAGTAAAAACAATAGTGCAAATGTATAGTATGAATAGGGTTTGGGGCCCATGGGGTAGATGACAAGAAGTAGGACTGCTGGGTCATTTGGAATTCCGTCCAATTCCTAGTTTTTTTCAGAAGTATGCATATTGTTTTCCAAAGGGCTGGACCAACTGGCATTCCTGAGATCAGTGGGTAAGGGTCCCTTTTTCCCAACATCAATGCCAAAACTAGATGTATCTGATCTTTGTGATGTGTGCCAGACTCACTAGACTCAGACAGTATCTCATTGCTTTCATTAGCATTTCCTGATGATAAGTGATACAGAAAATATTCTCGTGTCTTTTGACCATCTGTATGCCTTCTTTAAAGAAACTGTTTATCTCATTCCCCACGTTTTGATGGCCCTGACCCTTTTCTTGTAAATTTCTACTTGTGCTTTATATCTTGGATGCTGACCCTTCATATAGTGTTGGTCAAATATCTTCTTCCAGCCTTGGGAGGTGTCTTTTTTATGCTGATCATTATTTCTTGTTCAGTGCAAAACCTACTAAATGTGATGTAGTCTCGTTTGTTTATCTTATCAGCCACTATTTTTACTTCAGTAAAGAAAGCTACTCAGACTTTTAAAGTTGTCAGACATATTTACATACCGTTCTCTGTAATCCAATATCTAACAACATTTTATTATAATAGAATACACACAAAACTTGCCAATCTTGGGAGGGGGACAAGCCAGCTCCTGCTCTACCAAGGCCCAGCAGTGGCACCCACACCCCACAGCCACCATGCTTAACATGCAAACAGCCTGATTTCACTGCTTCACAACTAATCTCTGCAGAGATTCCAAACCAAAAAACTACTCCAGGTATACCAGTTTGGGGGCTGAGAATTCTGCAGTCTTCCTAGAGTAAGGGCAAGTGGCCTCCCACCACCATACCACCCATAATGCCCGAAATCCAGCAGCCACACCGTCATCCCACGCCACTGCTATGTCAGCAACGGTCCAGCTCCACAGCTTCACCACTAATCTCTGAAGAGATGCAGGCCAAGTCAAGCCGCTGAACATCAGCACACTTCGACAGACCCTGGAATTACTACTGGAGACTCCTCCAAATTCCACAATTCTGACAGTAAAGAGAGCACACCAAATTAGAAAAGAAAGTAGCACACTAAACTCAATAAACAAAAACAAACAGTAATATAGACGGATCAATAGGAAGGAAAAGCTTAGTAAACCCTCAATGACTTTAATGACTCCACGGTGAAATTTTAACGATTTTCATAAATTTTCTTTTACTGAAGTATTTTTGGTAATTCTGGTAGCCATTTTGTTGTAACAAGCAATATAAAATAAATTATTTTGTGTCTGCTAAGGGAGGCAGGGTTGGTCGAGGTTGGTTGTTACATTCCTCCTATGATTGCCTTATTCATACTGACGGTGATATGACAACTCTGCTCTGTTGGATTACCCTGTGTTCACAGCCCTGTCTCCGACCTGCCAGTCTTGGGTTATGCATTATAAGTGAAAGGTTGCTTCTCTCTTTCCTGTATGCCCTAAACAACATGCCAGGGTTCCGCCTTTGTCCTGGGTAGGCCTATAGCCCCAGGACAAATTCTGTCGCTGGGGGGAAGTCTGGATTAAAGTCCATTACTTCTTGTAACTCTCTTCCCCCAACTTTTTTGTAAAGTATATATCGCTAGCATATTTGATGTGACTTGGTGGTATATGTGGAGTTAGGTGGAGCAAGGAGTGAGTGAGGAGATTAAAGAAATCTTTAGACTTCTTCAGTTATGGATTTTTTTTTTTTTTTGCTTTTTGGGTCACACGCGGCGATGCTCAGGGGTTACTCCTGGCTCTTTGCTCAGGTATTACTCCTGTCGATGCTCAGGGGACCATGTGGGATGCCAGGGATCAAACCCGGGTCTGCCATGTGCAAAGGCAAACGCCCCTACCCGCTGTGCCATCGATTCGGCCCCTAAATTTTTTAAGTCTTGTTCCTTTGTCCATCAGTGCCAGGCCCGAGCGCTGCCAGAGAGCCCTCTGAACCTCAGTATCTATTGTGGAACCTCCTGAGTCCCAGCAAAACTCTTTCCGTAATTAAGCACCACATATTTATAGGCCATATCCTGAAATAGAATACTTCTGCAGGCAATATCATCTAATCCTAGTACACACTACTTCAAAGAAACTTTTTCCTGATGCTATTTCACAAAATAAGGAACATTACATGTAGTCTTTCACACATTAACTATTAGTATCCACAGTAGCAAATCATTTTATCATCTATACCAACAATTATATGAAGGAAGTCTAAATGTTCTCATCTTTTCTTAAAATACTAAAATTAGTTTCTTTCAAATCAAATCTTAATGATAGACATCTCTAAAATATAAGTGTATATTGTCAGTGTACAGCTGATTTTATACAATGGAAAATTTTTTGTAACACAACTTGTCGGTGACAGTTTTCAAACTACTGCTTATGTTCTAAACACCAACTGAGTATTTGTTACTTGTATAATTTGAATCTTTAAAGGACCATGACTCATATCAAATCCAGTGTACACCGCAGATTACCATTACTTTACAAACCAAATAGTTTTTTGAAAAGTACTATGATTTATTTGGTTAGCTGATCAATATAGAAGGGTATGAGTCATTCCTCCTATAAAAAAAAAGTGGCTTCTTCAAACTGTATATGCTGGGGCCGGAGAGATAGCCCAGAGGGTAGAGCGTTTGCCTTGCACGTGGCCGGCCCATGCCGGCCTGGGTTCGATCCCCGACATCCCATATGGTCCCCTGAGTACCGCCAGGAGTAATTCCTGAGTAAAGGGCCAGGAGCATTGCCTGGTGTGATCCCCCAAAAAGCAAAGAAAAAACTGTACATGCTTTCCTTCAATTAACAAATGTTCCAACAGTCTTCACAGTTTCTGTACATTTAGTGTTTAAAAACACTTGAGGATATCAATATGAACCCAATTTTTTAAATTAATTCTATTAAATTCTGTAGCTACAGTTAAGAACTACCTGTAGAAAAACTTAATTATAGCTATTGCTAAAAAATAAAAGAACCTTTCTTTGAAAAAATATCATACTAACATTGTCACTAAACCTAATATTAATAGTTCTGTGATCTTCATATACAATTCAGAATTAATACAACTACTATAAGAATTTTTATGCAGGCACTATGCAGCTGTTACAATTTAAAATATACATTTTAACACCACAACTGTTAAACATTTAATAGTACACAGACAAAAAATATACTCATTTTCCTTATGCTTACAGTGAAAGGAAACATCTTTTGATATAGTTGACCCACCCCTTTCTTTTGAAAACACTGTTCTGTAACTTTATATCTTCATTACTCCCTATTTTATATTTCCTCCCTTCTTTTTTTCAATATTTTATTATACCACCATGAGATATACAATTACAAAGATGTTCATGTTTGGGTTTCAGCGAGTGTTCCAGAACCATCCCTCTACCAGGGCCATTTCCCAGCACCAATGTCCCCAATTCCTCCCCGCTCCCATAGCCTGCCTCTATGACATATTTCCTCCCTTCTTTATGAGATATTCCATAACCACAATAAAATGTTGCAATGTTTCTCAACTTTCTGAGCTAAATTCTTTTTTTAAAGGGGGAGGGGTGATGATATTGGTGCCTCGAAAGTTGTGCTCAGGAGGTTCTTGAGCCACACCAGCAGTTCTCAGCCAACCAGGCTGCTGGTTTAATAACAAAAAGCCCAAGAATGTAATGATGTTCATCATCCCTGTAGTGCCAGGGATATCTGGCATAATCCTGTGGATTTGGATTATAAGGAACTACACAGCTGTTACCTGGCAATGTTCAGGGAACCAAGCAACACTAAGCATCAAACCAGGGTGTATGTCAGACATGCGCCTTAACTGCTGAATGAAATACTGCCCAGTCTCTGGGCTAGACTCCCTCATTTCATGCTTTGTGAATACCTGTTCTCTCCTTAATTTGTCTTATCCAAGACTTTTATATTTTGATAAAACTGTGAGTGTGTGTGTGTGTGTGTGTGTGCACATACACGCTGTGCGTATGGCTATATGAAAATTTCTGGATATATGAAAATTTATCACCACTGTGATAAATACTGCTTTCATTATCAAAACTAATGACGTATCATCTTAGTCTTTCCTTCTTAACTTTGTATAAGGTCAAAAGAGATACAGTGGTTACTTTGACAACCTTAAAGCAGCCTTTGGGAATGTCATCAACAGCATGCCCTTTGCAACCAAATCTAGCAACCAGAACATTTTCCTCAATAAAATGTAAACTGCCATCACTGGGTACAAAGGCTGTGATTATTTTCCTGTCTTCATCAGCTGAACTCAGACATACTTACTCAAAAGCAGAATCCGGTTGTTTAGCCTCAATTCCAACTTTGTCCAGCATGCTCTCCTTTGCCCAGAAATGAACCTTTGGAACAGCTGGCCTTCAGGGCTGTGCACAAGTGCACTTTCTCATACTACTTGTTATGCCATGTCTGATCTCCCCAGCGGCTACAGAGTTTCTGGGTAGTATGAAGATAGCAACACTTATCCATCCTACCAGCCCCACTGGACCTAGCAAAAGAGCTATAGCCCTATTCTCAAGCTTAAGTCATACATTATGTAACACCAAGTTTCTCCACCTTTTTCCAACCAAGGTAGACTTCCAATTTCTTTTCTTATTCCTAAAATAAAAAAAAAAAATCACACTCCTTGTTGTGCCCCAACTTATAATTATTATTAGTAGTAGTTTTTTTTTTTTTTTCTTTATGGGTCACACCCAGCGATGCTCAGGAATTACTCCTGGAATTTCTTGGGGGGACCATATGGGATGCTGGGGGATCGAACCCAGGTTGACCACATGCAAGGCAAACATGCTACCCGCTGTGCTATGGCTCGAACCCCCTGTTGGATGACAGATTTAGCTAATCTGGGATCTTTGCTGTTTTGCCCACTCACAGCTTAATCTACTTAAGCCAAGTCTCATTTTAATGAGACCTCTCTTCCTAAGTAAACACTGCTAGAGGGTGTGGCAGTTACAGAAGTCACCTTGACTGAATAACTTTTGACTTATACATCTACTAAGACTTCTATGTTTTCTAGATTGGGCAAAGCTTCTCTTTATACCCACTTCACGCAGCGTGGGGACAGTTAGAATTTACCAGGAGACTACCACCCTGGCTACGCTGAGACTATGGGAAGACTATAGGAGCATATTAGTATGCTTTAAGCAGGCGAGTGTGAACCTTTCAGTACATGAGAACAAGATACTCAGAATCACCCTGGTGTAGATAATAAAAAGAAAGACCTTGTGGGTACCATCTAGATTACATGAAGCTCATGAAATTAAGATGCATTACTTTATATCAGTCCCCTCTCTCTCCAGTGTTTTACATAAGAGATAATATCTTTATCCTTTGATTAGTCCTTTGTTTATATCTGCAATAGGGTGTGGCACTGCTCTTCTACACTCTGTTTAGGGTTCTTTGTTGACATGACCCTCCCTGTCACAAATCGGATTACTTTGGTGCATATAAGGGGACTGACTTGGCCCCTTGGCCTTTTGCTTTCGGCTTTTTGGCTCCTGAGGCTTTTGGCTTTTTGCTCTTTGGCCTTTTGCTCCTTCCTCTGGGTAGGACTCATCTCGGGTGAGATCCTCTCTCTTTGGTATGGTCTAAATTCAGACCAGAGCTAGAGTTTGTTTATTATATTGGAGTGCTGGGGAAGAGCTTTTGTACTATTAAAAGCCTTTTTTTTTTTTTTTTTTTTGCTTTTTGGGTCACACCCGGCAATGCTCAGGGGTTTCTCGTGGCTCTGCACTCAGGAATTACTCCCTAGTGGTGATCGGTGGACCATATGGGATGCCGAGGATTGAACCCGGCCGGCATGGGCCGGCTGCGTGCAAGGCAAGCGCCCTACCTGCTGGGCTATTGCTCCGGCCCCTAAAAGCCTTTTTGGAACTGCACCGGACTCTGAGTTTTCATCTGTTCCCTGGCGTCCTTGGAGGTAGAAGAGAACTTCTGTCCTGACACTGTCAGGGACCCCAGCGGCATCCCCCAAACCCCCCAACCTATTATTAATTGGTCCCTTAGTCTCATGCCATGGCTCCCCATTTTATGATTTCACTTGTGGCCCTTTGGAATATCGTCAGGATCCACACAGATGTCGTATGGCTCCCCAGTTGAGAGATGTTGATCTAAATGCTCAAGTATCATCTCATAATTATTCCAGTACCTAAAGTTCAGAAACTCTAAAAGTAAACTAAACAATAATCTCCCCAAAAACCTGTCCTTCCTCCTGTATCATCACTTGATCACTGACATCCCGTTATTTGTCGATTTGTCTGTCACGTCTTGTATCAAACATGTGTCAATAACAATTACTACCATTTACCTAGCTGCTTAAATAAGTCAAAATTCTGGAATTCATCCTTGATTCTTGCCTCTTTACAGCCAATATACTACCTCCCACAATCATATCCAACTACCCATCAAGTCCTATAAATTTTCTCCTTTACATATAATCTTTTCATTTCTCTCTGCCATTGGCATTTTCTTTTGTTCAAGCTATTACTGTTTCTTACCTAGACTAAGGTAATCACTTGATCACTTGAATCCGTTATTCATCGATTTGCTCGAGCAGGCACCAGTAACATTTCCACTGGACCCTATCACGTGCCAATGTAGCCCAACAGACTAAGGTAATAGTTTCCATATGATAAGGGGTTAATATCCAGGATATATCAGGCACCTGTAGAACTTTACAAGAATAAAACAAACAACCCCATCAAAAAATGGGGGAGAAGAAATGAACAGAAACTTCAGCAAGGAAGAAATTCGAATGGCCAAAAAACATATGAAAAAATGCTCATCATCACTAATCATCAGAGAGATGCAAATCAAAACAACAATGAGATACCACTTTACACAACAGAGACTGGCACATATTCAAAAGAGCAAGAACAACAAGTGCTGGCGTGGATGTGGGGAAAAGGGGACACTCATCCATTGTTGGTGGGAATGCCGGCTGGTACAGCCTTTCTGGAAAACAATATGGACATTCCTCCAAAGACTAGAAATTGAACTCCCATTTGACCCAGCCATACCACTCCTGGGACTCTACTCTGGGAAACCAAAAATACGCAGCAGAAACACCATCCCTACTTTTATGTTCATAGCAGCATTATTCACAATAGCCAGAATCTGGAAGCAACCAGAGTGCCCGAAAATCGATGACTGGATAAAAAGCTTTGGTACATCTACACAATGGAATACTATGCAGCTGTTAGGAAAAATGAAGTTATAAAATTTGCCTATAAATGGATGGACATGGAGAAGATTATGTTGAGCGAAATTAGCCAGAAGGAGAGAGAGCAGATACAGAATGACTGCATTTATCTGCATAACATAAATATATATGTACATATTAAGATACCAATATCCAAGGTCAAGTGAAACATATCAGGAGGTCTTGTCAAAGGTGGAAATTATCACAAGCGTGTGGGAGTCAGAGGCTAGGTAAGACAGAAAATGGAACAATGTGCTAAAAATTGTCGAGGGTACTAATGCCAACCTAGAACTGAGCATTAAATAGAGGCAAAAAGATACACATGACAACCCTTTAATGTATGTTCTGTAATCCATAGTCTGGAGGGAAAGGAAAAGAGAAAGAGAGAGAAATGGAAAGAAATAAAGAACCTGCCATTGGGGCCGGAGCGATAGCCCAGCGGGTAGGGCGTTTGCCTTGCACACGGCCGGCCTGTGCCGGCCCGGGTTCGATCCTCGGCATCCCATATGGTCCCCCCGAGCACCGCCAGGAGGTAATTCCTGAGTGCAGAGCCAGGAGAAACCCCTGAGCATTGCCGGGTGTGACCCAAAAAAGCAAAAAAAAAAAAAAAGAACCTGCCATGGAGGAGGGCTGGGGGAGGGGGAGGTAACTGGGGACGTTGGTGGTGGGAGATGGGCACTGGTGGCGGGATGGGTGCTGGAACACTGTATGACCAAAACCCAAATATGAACTTTTTTAATTGTATATCTTTGTAATTGTAAAAATTAAAAAATTTTTAAAAAAGCAAACAAAAGAAACAAACGAGTTAAATTACCAGCAAAGTTAGATATATGATTAAGAGTCCAATGATGACACAATGGGAGAACTGATCCACAAAGTAGAGGTGGACAGAGGATACTGGGAAGGAAGCTTGGGTAAGGTCACTAGATCACTAGATTACCTTGGGCAAGGTAAGGGGGCATATTTATGAATGGTGTGGTGCTGGAATATATGTGCATGAGAAAATTATTTATAGCACTGTAAACTACAAAATCTCAATAGATTAAAAAATTAAATGAAAAAATAAATTCTCAATTAGCAAGTTAGGTATATTTAGTACAAATTTTAATAAAAATATAAAGTTTATGTTCTGATTGCTGAAAAACAAATATATACTATTTGTTTAGAAAACCTAATCTAATTATAATATACTTCATTTACATTTTTTGTTATATTTTGCAGTTATAAAATGAATCCTTGCATATTAAATATTGTCTATTATAAATAGATGTTCTATCCAAGACATAATGACAGGCATTATAAATTCTTATTAATATTATTCATGACTGCCACCTGCCCCTTGAGGTGTTGCAGGTGTGGCTGCAGTGCCCAGCTGCAGGTGGTAGACAGGAGACAGGCTTGTCTACACCCAGGGCTCTGCCCTGTGGGCTCTGGATGGTTGATGGTCTGATATAGAAAAAAACTGGGCCCCCTGGGATGAACCCAGAGCCACAGTAGAGCCTGAGAAGGTACTCGTGGTGTATTTGATATGCCAAAACAAGTAACAATAATGGACCTCATTCACAATGAATGGAGATGTTATTGGCACCCACTCGGGCAAATCGATGAACAACAGGAAGACAAGTGATACAAGTGATTATTCATGATGGTTATCCTTATTAATAATTTAGAACTATAGTCAGTTCTTAAATCCAATGTCATATTTAACCATCACCAAAAAGTACTATGACTATAAATGGAAAGATTAACATTTAAACAGAACTGTGAAGACAGAGATCTCTAGGGATAGAGAAACAAAAACAAATCATTTTCTGGGTCTAGGAATAGTATCCCAACTATCTTGCAGGCATACAGTTGTGAGTATAATCTCAGGCACTACCCCACACCCTGAGTGCAACCCTGTTATCAGTGCCATTTGAGTGGAATTCCCAAACCTACAACAAAGCATGAGATCTCCAGAGCACTGTACACAAGAGTTCAGACTCCACAATCAAGTGTGAAGTCCATTCATCTTAAAAATAGTAACCAGTAACAAAGGAGTAAAGGAAAAACAAAGCTTTATACATACATACACACACAATTAAGTATAAAAATCACACTTTGTATGGAGTACTTTTAAAGTAACTAAAAGGACAATAATTGTGTGTTGGGGGTAAAGGGGGCACAACTTCAGTACTCAGGGATTACTTTGCTCTGTGCTCAGAAGACTATACGTGGTGCTAAGGATCAAACCCAAATTGGCATAAGCAAGACAAGTTCCTTACAAGCTGTACTATGAGGGAAAGAAATGCTTCTTGAGAGAGGCAGCACCTTAATAATCACAAAGAACACAGGAAAAATGTAGAGGATGGAAGAGTGCAAGACAACAAAATATATATACTTTTTATTTTTACTTTTTTTGCTTTTTTGGGTCATACCCGGCAATGCTCAGGGATTTCTCCTGGCTCTGCACTCAGGAATCACTCCTGGAGGTGCTCGGGGACCATATGGGATGCTGGAGATCAAACCCGGCCGGCATGGACTGGCAGCGTGCAAAGGCAAACACCATACCGCTGGACTATTGCTCCGGCCCAAAAAAAAGATACACTTTATTGAAATACTTTAGTGACCTGAAAATAGGGATTGCAACAGATACTTCAGTGACCTGAAAAATAGGTATTACAGGGGGCCGGAGCGATAGCCCAGCGGGTAGGGCGTTTTTGCCTTACGCGGCCGGCCTGTGCCGGCCTGGGTTCGATCCCCGGCATCCCATATGGTCCCCCGAGCACCGCCAGGGAGTAATTCCTGAGTGCAGAGCCAGAAGTAACCCCTGAGCATCGCGGGTGTGACCCAAAAAGCAAAAAAAAAAAAAAAAAATAAAAGTATTACATACAAAAATACTCTAGTAACCTGAAACATAGGCATTAATACAAGATACTTTAGTGACCTGAAAAATAGGCATTACATACAAAAATACTTTAGAGACCTGAAAAAGGCCATGTTCATGTTTTTGATAATCCAAACTTAAAAATATCTACTGTAACTGTGGCAAACAGGAAGTGTGGTTGGGGGAGAAAGAGCTAGAGTGCATGTTTGCATGTTAAAGCTTTGATTTTATCTCCAGCACTACACAGTCCCCTGAACACCTACAGGGATGGCCCCCAATACTATCCGCTCCCCAAGAAGAAAAAGAGAAGAGTGAAAAAATGTTGCAGTGAAAGAGCATTAGTAAAAAAAGCAATAGTAGTAGAAAGAAACTATTCAGCTCTTAAGTCCATACACACTGCTTCCCACTATTATAATTCCAGAGTGACTTCTAGAAGTTAAAACTTCAAAACATCTACCAGGAAGTCAGGGAGATACCTGAAGTTGTAGAGCATATGACTCCCATGTGTGAGGCCCCAGGATCAATCCTGGCACTGACTAGCTCCCTGAGAACTAACAGATGTGGCTCTAGTGCCACACATAAGTACCACCAAGTCTGAACATTAAACTTTCGGGCCTGTGGTATCACCAGATATGGCCTCTGACCCTCCCTTCAGCACCACTGGGAGTTGTCTCAATTTAAACAACAAAAGAACTTTCATTGGTGAAATGTTTACTGCTAAAACATTTATTTTACAATTGTTCATTTGACTGTACACATTAAATTACTAGGAAACAGACACACACACACACACACACACACACAGAGAGAAAAGCAAGATGAAGCAAGAAAAAAAATCGAAGTATCCCAAAATAACCTATGGAGATGTTATTTTTAAATAGAAATCCC